>WBNA01000606.1:44984-83446 GCA_013398345.1 Nothocercus nigrocapillus
TTTTAGAAATATTTCTTACTGTCCTGTCCCAGAGTTGAAGCTGGATGTGGCAGCTGAGTATAGTAATAGTAGCAGTGCACCAGGCTAGCAGTGGTTATCTTTTTGAGTGAATAATCTGCAACCTAAATTGAACCCAGCTGTCTTAGCCTGTTACTTAACTGCGGCAGCTTCTGGATAAGCATGTGTGCGGCAGGCGCTTCCTGGAGATTATCCATTTCAATGATCAGGACATTGTAAAACTCTGATACATGCCCAAGAGTACTGGATAAATTCATTTGCAGTCTGATGATCTGGGCCAAATATTTAAGGTTGATTTGACTGCATTCCAGTTTTGTCATAAAATACATCACTATCTAGAGACCTTGTCCTTAGAGTCCTATCTTTATGGATTCGTAGTCATATTTTTTTTAAGGAAATAAACATGCATAGATAGCTATTGTTGAAGATGTTGGAAATCAACAGAAATAATGGTGATTATTTTTGAACCATCAACAAAATGTGTGAAGGTAGGTATAGTTAGCAAAATAGAAGAAGTAACTTCTTAAAGTTCTTAAGTAACTTCTTAAATCCTACATCATGTTTTGCTGTGTCTATGGCATCAGTATCACAAGCTGCCACCAGTAGTGTGCACTCTGAAGGCTGTGAATTGGTTATAAGTTTTAAAAAAAGATTCTGGAAAACAGAGTCTTCAATTCTAAAATAATTTCACACAGATCTTAGACTTTAGAAAAAGAATGTATTAAAATCATTTTTTTTTAATGCAGCTGAGAAATCTGCAGTATCTGTATTTGAAACATTCCCCCACTTCTCAAAAAGATATTTGTAAATTAAAACCATTTTTAAGTGCTGCGGTTTATTGGAAAATATACAAAAGCATTTGTTCTATCTTCCAAAGCCTTTGCAGGTTAATTTCTTGGAAGTATTTATAATTATTTCCACTTGTCAGTCTGATTTGTAGACATCATTTTAAGATTTTGCTTCATGACAGAACCTCAGAACCTACACAGATTTTGTCAATTCAGTGTCAACTAGTGATGACTTTTGAACAAAACATTCCTTGATTTTCTATTCTCCAACTTAATTTAGAACTGCCATATGACTAACAAACCTAAGAGTTTTTTTTTTTTTTTTTCCTTTGCATTGTCTTTAATCTGGAGAGTATTTTGACCGCAGTTCAAAGCCATAACCTGAGGAGGAGTTTGACCTTTACAGGGTTGTCACTTGACACTAACACAGTTCCTGTGTTTTCTTCTTCTTGCTGTGACATGGCAATTTTTACCTCATTACACAGAATTACAAGATTGTTGAGGCTGGAAGGAACCTCTGGAGAACATCTAGTCCAGCCCCCCTGCTCCAGCAGGGACACCCAGAGCACGTGGCACAGGGTGGCAGCCAGGCGGGTTGGGAAGATCTTCAGAAAAGGAGACTGCACAGCCTCTCCAGGCAGCCTGTGCCAGGACTACAGAGCAATCATGGAGTTTTGTATGTGGATATTGTCTAGTTCAAACATTTGAAACTGATATATTTCAGAGTTTTCCTGTTGTACTTGCAGCATAAGTTGAATGATACAGTAGTGATCGTCAGTCATCACTCTTTCAGCAGAGTTGAACATAGGAGTGATTGGGCTGGGTTAAAATGTTTTTAGGATAACTCTTTTTTTGTTCCTTTTGATTTTTAATAATAATTGCATTTTCAAGTTAATTTTACTTTCACAAAAATTATCATATGTTTATGTAGAATTTGGACTTCTACCTTAAATCCATAAAACTATGACTAAAAAATGTTATCCTGTGTGTGGGACATGTATTCCTCGTGACTTGGCCCATTTATGGATGGAGCTGTCAACCTGGATTACAAAGATGCAAAAAGGGGGATGGTCTGGTATGCTCTGGGTTACATGACCTAAATAGCCTGACTTCTAGAGAAGGCTGAGCTCTGGGAGGCTTTTAAATTATAATTCTTAAGGGGACCATAGCACCATTTCCAAGTCATATTTTTCAGCCTAGCAAAGGATGGAGAGAACTTTGACTTAAAGATTGCTTTGACTTCTCAGTTGTAAGTGTTAAGAACAATTTGTGGAAGTGGTAATTACCAGACAATAAAACTAGCTTCATTGGTCAAGTCTGCTAGTCCTGTTAAGTGCAAGAGATATGAAGAAAGTGCCTTGAAAGATCAGTACATTAATGATGCTTCTTAAGGCAGTCCTTTGACTTAAGCGCTAAGGAAATGTTTGAAATCTGTTGTAAATCTTGAGGTGTTTACTCACTTCTTACACAAGAAATGTTATCATTGGCTTCTATATGGCTTTGCCTGACAAATAACTGAGCAAAACTGTTGATGTAAAACTGGGGCAGGAGACAGCTTTTGCGAGAGAGAAAAAAAAAAAAATTAAATGCTGGAATTTCAATATAATAATTTACCTATATTTTACTCTCTCAGTGATGATTTCTTTCTGAGCATACACACATGCAAGCAATGTTCCTATCAGCTGTGCTTTCCTACTACATAATAGCTATTAAAATAGCATGTCATTTGCTCATCTTTCAGTGCCTACCATGTTATTATTTTTGCCCTTATTCTTGACACAGTAAATGTTTGGGGGTAAAGAGGAAACGCAGACTAAACAAGACTCATTAGCCCATTTTATTGCATGATAATTTTGAATTAACCAGAGAAAGTCATAAAATATGTTGTCTCCTCAGTATTTCTATGCATACTATAATGAACTATATTCCACTCATTTGCAACACATGTTGCATATATTTTTTTAAAATATGTAGTGTTATTTTTGAATATCAGTTGCTTGAATTCCAGTAGCTTGAAATGTACTCATATATTTTACACAAGCTACATATATATGTTTATACACTCCATATAACAAGTCAACAATAAGTATCCATTTAATATTCAAAATGGATTTTGTCTATTCTCTTTATGTACTGCTCCTGACTTGTATATCCAAAAGCAAAACAAATCCTTGATTTTTCCATCAGTTTTCCTGATTTTACTCTTATTTTGTTACTTTATACTGTGCCCCCAAAACAAGTCTGTTACCACTTTCTACTGAGAAATACACAAGCATACGAAATAGTCATTTAATTATTTACTGCATAAGGTCATGTGATCATGCAGTGAAACCACCAGAGTATAAGCAGTATGTTAAGTAGAGTTAAGAAAATGGAGGAGCAAGCTTAGATATTATAGTTACTCCAGAACAGAGCTCTATGCTCTAGAAAAAAGAAATCTCGTGCAGTAGCTGTTCCACTTTCTGATATCATAAAGGGAAGGAGGGGAAAAAGATAAAGGGGATACCTTTTTTGAAAGTTCGCCAGAGCATCCCTCATGTGTCATGTAACAGCTAAATCTTTGTTGACCACGACACAGTGCATTTCTGACACCTCTAAACTTTTCCAAATTTTTATCAATGAAAATATAAACATAACTAAAATTAATTAATTAATTGGTAAATAAAGTAAATTAATTGGTAAATAAAGTAAAATGGAGGTTTTTGCTAGGCCGACTGCACTAATTGAGTGAAAACAATATAAATTTAGTAACAGGTCAAAAATCACAATAGATCATTGTCTCCTACAAATTCTCAAGTTTTCTTAACTGTTAAATTAAGCAGCTAACAGCTGTTAGCTAAGCTCGTAATAGATCTGCAGTCATGTGTTCTTAATGATTCATTCTGATTATGCTTATCTTTGTGTTACCTAAAATGAAAGTCTCGCCCACTCATCAGTAAATATGGTGTTCGTCTGCTTATTATACAATAGATCTACTTCCACCTGATTTCCTTCTTAAAGATACTTTATCATGGCAGTGAAACTCTTTGAAGTATAGTTTTTATCATTGCAGGGGTTAGCTGTTCAATACTCATTACTCTTTTTCTGATCTTAAAGTGTGTGCTTGTGAATCATTTACAAGGAGCACCTCATCAAGTTTTACTGAAATTTTGGGTTCCAGAGAAACTGGACAGTTAATGTGCACAGATTGTTACATAGCCATTTATAATGTAATCCAGTATGACCTGAAATGACAGATACGTACACGGGTTCTGGAAAGGCGTTGTGTTGTGGCACTAAAGAATGACAACAGAAAATGTGCCTCTTAGTCTGCAGGCTGCTTTCCTCTCTGTTTTTTTCATGGTCTCTTTGGATGAAATCTGCACTGGTCTTGGACAGTAAGTCATTGTTTTTTGCAGGGTTGAATCTTGGAACTTTTACTCCTTCAAACTGGGCTGGGAGCCACAGTTCCCTGTCAGTTGCCTGTAAGTACTGCTGTGGGCCCATCTTATTTTCCTCTGACTGAAGAGCTTTGTGTTCAGGCAGTGACAGCAATCAAAACCAGGAATGAAACTCTCCCTTTGGGATTTTTTTTTATTTGGGGTTCATCAGAAAAGACAGATCTCTAACTAATACAACCGTGCATAGGTGTGCTACTCTCTGAATCTAGGAGAGGTTCATGGAAATCTCTACATGACTAGACTTTCTAGGACTAGGAATTTTGTGAAAGTGCTGCCTGTTAGTTCCATTTTTTCACAATTTACAGTTACAGGGCATATGCAAGTTTAGTTCTGCTTTGGAAGCTGGCCAAAACTGCCTTTTATGACTTGTTTGTCTCTTTTGATATAATAAATGTAGTGATTTTCACTCACAAAAGTCAAGCTTCAGGCTTCACTGAAGACATATAAATCAGATAGATTCTCTCCTCTAGAACAAAAGGCAATAGTGGACCTTATAGCTGGATCTGAAAGCAGACTTAGATTGTTGAAATAGGATTAAGATGAAATCTGTCTCTGAAATTCCATGTTTGAAATCCTTAAAAACCCTCTTCAGCTTCTGCCTAGCTCAAAATGCAACTCCCAAACTTCTGCTGGCTTTTAAAATCTCCCAGTGGCTTTAGCTGTGTTTCTACGGATAACCAGCCGAATCTTACAGCCTTTATGTAGTTTAGCAGCTCAGCACCTTGCTTGTACCTCAGAAGAACTGGGATTAAGAAGCTTGATGTTCATCTGTCTGCCTTCCCTAAAGAGGTCAGTGCTTTATGGCTTCCGTGCAGTAAGAAGATTTAGCCTCACGCTCGGCTAAGGCATCGGTTATCTTTTTGTAGTGCATTCGTTGTGCCACTTCTCTTATAAGCAGTAGTCCAGATCTAGTAAAAAATCCAGAATATGTGAGATTTCTTTTTGAGGCTTCCAAGATTCAGTTCCCCAACTCCTGCTTTACATACAGATGTTACAGTCATTCAACCTTAACCTGTTTGGAAATTTTACACAACGTCCCAAAAATGGCTGTAACAAATGAGTGTTGGATTCTTTGGGTAAATGGGAACATGGCTGTAAAGTGTATGGGTTCTCTGCCTGTTTTCATTATATGGAGTTTCATTATTTGGAGTATCGCTGTCCAAGGAACAAGGCAAGGAGTCAATTTTCCTAACACCTTTGCTTAGACCATTTTACTTCACTGTCACTTTCATATACCCAGTTGTTATTTAATGCTAATCAAAACTCTCCAAAAAGTTTTAAATGTTAGTGTTGTAATAAAAAGCTTACTGAAGTCATAGCAGAGTCTAGTTACTGTATTTTTCTCTGCCTCTTTCAGTTAATGATTAGGTTTACCAGCCTGAAAACAAGCTCACTGTCGTATATGTGTGCTAGTGGAACTGCAGAGTGAATTGTCTCCAGATGAGATTATGAGATTGGTATAATTTTCCTTCTGAGCAAAACATAGTGGAAGTCACTCTGCAGGGCACTAGAACCTGTTAGTATCTGTAGGAGCCAAACAGCAACTCTTTATCACCCCAAGGAGCTAGATCCCACAAAACAGAAGTCAACAGCTGTTGTTTTCCTTTTCTTAAAGGAGGCTCTGTAGCAGAGTGTCGTTTGAGCCTAACTTCACCCAAAATTTGCTTTTCACCCCAAAATTGTCTGTAATTTTGACTGCTTCCATGAATAGTCGTGGATGCTGATTTCTGGAAACCACCTATAAACATTTATATGTACACTGTTTTAAAAAAGGGGAAAGCATATAGAAAGAGATTAGCCTGATAGAAGGCTGGGAAATTTACCTGAACAATCCTCATACATCCAGCAGTAACACTTTGCATTTATGATGCCTGCCGTTGTAGCATCTGAAGTATCCGCATATCTGTATCACAGCTAAGGAAACTGAGGGATTGGGATGGGACAACACACCTAGCCAATTTGCAGGACAGCTCTCCCTTGTAAATACCACTTGTGTGGCGCATGCATCGTATGCTAAAGAACTCAAGGGCTGTTTTGTTAATGATTTCAGTGGGGGCTGGTCTAGTTTCTGAAGAGCTCCTTCAGGATTTGAGACACAGTGTTATTCACATCCATTTGTGCACACTCAGGAAGTATAAACCTTAATAAGAACAGTTTGGCTGATGAAAATAGGTCATTGTGCAGGCAGAGAAGATTTCCCTTAAACATTTAACTGTCCTTACAAATAGAGGTAAAAAGCAGAATGAGGCCTGATTTAAAGATTGCTAGCACATAAGTGTTACCCTCTTAGGCTTCTGAAAAAGATAAAAAGATGTTGTTACTACTGTTTCAGCATTTGGTTTTATGAGAGAATGGGAAGGAGAAGGGAAGAGACGCCAATTCTTGCTTTTTTTTACGAAGTTGAGCTTGTCGATTGTAATACTTTTTCCTAGAGTATTTTAATGGTATTTCTATTGTTACTATTGCATTTCCTAACTATATTACTCCTACACATATTATTTTTCCCATTAAGCTATACAGATATGACACCAGGCAGGATCCCTCTTTCAGAATTTTTATTTAATGACTGTGGTAGACATGACAGAATCCATTTATAGAGGAAGGGTACAGAGACATAAGGATAAAAGTGGAGGTGTGGTTATAGCGCAGCAACTTACATCTGCATTAGTTAAAATCCACTATGAACTTTTCAGATGGACTTGCTTCCCTTCCAGATAAACAGACCATGTGTGCAAGCAAACAGCTTGTGTTAAGAACATCAGTCTGCTAATGAAAAGCCGAATTACTTTTCACATTTATTTCTCTTAATCACTTGGTGAATATAATCCTTATAATGTTCTTGCCAGAATAAAATGAACTGTGTAAAACTACAAATCAGTGACTGACCCAGAGCAGTGAATAGCTCTTGACACCCAAGTGTCTCCCTGTCTTGTTTAAAAAAGAAAATCTATGAGTACTTGACCTTATGTTTAATTATTCACATATCTATAACAAATTGAATCAGTAAATGATTTCCAGCCCTTATCTCCCTTT
Organism: Nothocercus nigrocapillus; assembly: GCA_013398345.1. Lineage (NCBI taxonomy): Eukaryota > Metazoa > Chordata > Aves > Tinamiformes > Tinamidae > Nothocercus > Nothocercus nigrocapillus. The sequence continues at coordinate 52,264 of WBNA01000606.1, forward strand.
ATAATACTTAGGGCTTCTTATGAGGTGGTTTCATATTTTAAAACTTTCTAAAAATAATTATTCAACAACTATGAGAAGGACCTCTGGCTTTTCTTCTGTTCTGCCTTTATGATCCTCTGTTGTAACAGTAAATTTGAAATTAACTAATTGCACAAAGAACTCAGTAAGAACAGTCTGAGGAAAATTAAAGATTAATGATTTCCACCCCCTACCCCCCCTTAAGAGATTACTTTGTGCCAGTCAAATATGGAAACAAAAAGATTATAATCACAGGAGTTACTTTGGGATAGAGATACAGTACTATGTAGTTAAAGATGTGTCTAAATATCTTCACAAGAGTCAATGAAAGTTATACAGCTAGCAGTATCAGTACTTCGCAGCAACATTTAACTTATTTTTATTTGATTTTTTTAAGATTCAATGTTCCATATTAATCTTTCATATAACTTCAGTACATGGAATTGCAAGACAGTGTTCTGCACAGTTGATACATGGACAAGCAACCTTGAACTGTGTTTTATTTCTTTGTAACTATCTTGAGGAGGAAAAAGATTTCATTTCATTTCTTTATTTCAAAGAAAAAATAAAATCTCCATCTTCTGAAATATGTTGTGGACTAGTGTCTTTTTTCACTTTCTGCTCCAAAGATATTGTTCCATATGCTCATTATTTCTCTACTACAGAATCTCTTGGTTGTGTTAATTTTGAATACTTGTGTGGGACATTTTAAAAGTGTATTTCCCTCCATCCATAAAATGCTGATACAGAAAGAGCATCTGTTGTCTTGTTGTATGCACAGCTTTGTTAATGTGTATGACAGTATTAAGAATTGCTTTTTTATTGTGTTGAATTTTCTGATGGTTGTAAAATAAAGAGGGAGCTACATTGTGCATTATTTTGTAGGTGAATTATGTTTGAAGTTCCAGCACTGGATTCCATTACAGCTGCTGGTACGGTGTGTGATATATTTCTGTATGCAGACATAGTTATGTATTAAGGAAAAAAAAAATATGGCACAGATAATTTCATGTTCGGTCACTAATCCATCAAAATGGAGGGGATGACCTCACGTATAACATATTTCAGACTGAGAGAGGCATCCTTGGGAGCTAAATCATGACTGGGAAATTAGAAACCAAAACACTATTTGATTGTAGTGCACACAGGTCCATGAGTTTTGTTCCAGAGAGGACTGCAGATCTGATGAGCTGCCTCCTGATACATCATTTTTTGACCCAGTTAATCAAAGTACTTACTGTAAATTAATTGCCAGAGACACCCAATTGGCAGTGAGATAAAACAAATTGTTCCGTAGTGTTTCACAATAAATACTTCAGTTTGGGAGTGAAACATGCAGCATCTGCTGATGCTGAAGAAAGTGATCACAGAATATCATCAGTGCTCTTGTTCCAGGACACTTCAGTGAACCCACAGTTTCAGTCCCCCGTCTCATCTGCACCTTGCAGCACTGCAGCATGGTGCCCTGGCACGAGCTCGGTGCAGAGGCAAAGGGAGCACCACTGTCACCCTCCTCTTCCTCACATCACACCTCTGTCCATCTCCGGGCCACACGAAATCCTGCTTCCCATGGGAAACCTACACAACATGAGACTGTTTTCCGGGGACTGATGTTCAGCCTTTTTTTACCCCATTCTATAGCCACACCATTAGACCTTGCTGGGTTATGATGCTATCTTGGGTTATTGTTGTCTGTAAAAATACAGTCTGTTTTAAAAGGCAGTTGCTATGACTAGCTTTTTTGTTTATGCAGCTTACAGATAAAGATATGAACTCTCCAAATTTCATATAACATACGATACCAGTACTATTTTACCTCTCTCTTTTATGCCTTTTAATGCCTTTTTAATGAAAAAATAATGCAGTTTTCACAAATGAAATTAGAATAGCCTTACTTGTTTAATGGGTTTTCGTATGAAAGTAAGAGGGCATCATGGGTACTGATACTTTTATTTTTGTTGGATCAGTTTGTTCAGGAAAGTGGAGTTGGTTTGAAAAACAGAAGGCTTAGCATATATACAAAGGCGGCTTATCCAGAAGTCATGTTCCCTGTACATGTATGTGTGTTTTAGTTCTGTGTGGAAATGCTGTTCTGATGATGGCAGCGATGCACAATTCCACTGAAACGTCTGCTTCTCATGTGGAGTGGATCTTGACATGTAGTAGCTATAGGAATGAGCAGATCTATTACTGTCCAGATCGGGAGGGGAAGGCTTTATATGCACATTCTCGCTTGCTGTGGAGAGGAACAGCAGGAGCACCGGGACATTTCAAACCCACAGTTTGTGTGCGTGGTTTTTCTTTTTCCCTGCCCCTTTGTCCGCCCAGGATGCGCAATGTGCACGTTGCGCGTCCCCCTGCAGCCACGAAGGCCCGCGAGGAGCAGATGGCCACACAGATTGCGGGAACCATCTTCATGCGTCTTTCGAAGGGCTGGCGGTGCGAGAAGTGAAGCTGAGCAGCAGTCAGCATGCTGGAAGCCAACTGCCTGGCTGAATTTTGAGGCCGGACGGTTTCCCTGGGATGCGCGTTGCTAGGAGACTCTGCCTGGCAGCATCCCTGCTCCAGCAGCGATGCCTGTGGCTGCCCGCCTTTTCTCTGCAGAGGGATTTTTCCCTTTAATGAGGGAAATGACCATAGCCAGACAGTTCATCCAAGTTTCATCTTTGGGCATTTCTAATGGAGAACACTGCGGCAGTCAGTGTACCTAAAATGAGCATGTGGGGTCAGGGGCGTTTTATAATCTTTGGAAAGTTCAGCTCAGACCCACACGCAGCTTTACAGCAATTATGGCAGGTGTGCATTGTCACCTTAATTGTACTGATTAACTGTATTGATTAAAAAAATACTATTTTCCTTGTGCATCCCCTTCTGAACCTTTCATGACTAAGACACATATTGCTTATATTTGTTGTGTGATGCTTTCAAATTTCTAGTATCTTGCAGAAGGGTGACATCTTCTAGAATTAGAGTTTGAAGGGGTATTATTAATCTTCTGAGAACTGGGAATATGTGCTGGTGAAATGAGGGATGTAGGTATGTTAAATATGCACGTAGTATATGTTTACAGGATCCCCCACTGGTGTGGCAGCAATATACATAATGATTGTTGCAAATATGCAAGTGATAATTTAGATAATTTCTATCCGTAGAATTTCTGCATACCATAGTGCAATTAATGCTGAGCCAATAACTTTTGTAAAGAAAATGGCTGTTTATTGAAGATAATGTGGCAGAAAGTAAAATGTGGCATGCTCCAACTTTTAAGGCATGGAATTAAAGAAGATATGTGAAATGAAATGACTTGAGTACAAACTGCCTGGAGCACAGATTTCTTTATGCATATTGCTGTTATGAAAAGTATTAGGTTGTAAGATTGATTTTTAAAGTGGTATCTTTGAATTCCTTTTTTTTTTTTTTTTTTTTCTTTACTTTGGCCAGTGTTTACTTTTCTCATAAGTTATGACCAAGTGGACTGATCATGACAAACCACAAGAATTGATCTGCATTACAAAATTACAGTGTGAATTGCTTGTTTTCATTTCGAGTGAGCTTCTGCACCCAGAAGGTGTGAGTTTAGGATTGAATGCCTTAGGCACTCACATTAATGCAAGACCTATGATTGATAGTGCTTACTTTTATGCAAGTAGCATGGTTGGTATTTCATACTCAAGCAGCAGACCAGAGCCTCCTAAATCCAGATAATCCCTTTTTTTGTGTTTGTTGGTGTGCAGCAGCTTCAAAGAGCAGCTAAGATATTAATGCAGCAGTAGGATGTGTGGGACAGGATTTGGTGCCTCATATAATATCTTGTGGGTAGCACCAGGCCAGACTGCCTAATTTGGCTTTGCAGAGCAGATGCTCTCACCAGAGCTAGGTGAAGTTGAATACTCATATTGCAAATGTGCTGATTAACTCCTACATGAAGACGGGAAGCCGGAGCTACCATCTTGGTACTCACATGGGGATTCAACTTCTCTGCTGTCCTCCTCCCATGGTAGCCCTTCATTCATTGTCTGTGCTGGATTCTCTTAGCAAGTAATATTTAAATTCACTTTGCATGCTCTTGCATTGATAAAAAGTGGCTGCTTTTCACTGATAGAAGCAAATGCCAAAGGGTAATCCGAGATGATGAGTCATGTGCATATCCTTCTTATGGTTATGGTTCCACAATCAGTCACAGAGAGGGAAAAGTGCTGCAGTCATTTGAGCATGTCTCATTTAATACAGATCTTTGAAACTTAAAAGCATTGTCTTGGACTTTAAGAAAACTATTTTGGGGAAAAAAAAACAAAAACAAAATGTCAGCAGTGCTGCTAAAATTCAGTATTAGGAATGATGGGTCCCATGCACAGAGTTAGACAGGGAATGACACAGACTTGTTGCTATATTGTCTTGCTGAATTGAAAGAAACACACTGCTTGCTCACCGTGTACTAGCATCCCTTATCCAAGATTTTCTTCAAATATAGTAAAAAATCTATTGATCTGTCATGCAGATGAGATATTAAACATTTAAGAGTAAGGAACTGATGCAGATTTTGAAAATAATTGTGGAGCACTTCCCATAAATACTTGACTCTCCATTTTTGCATGAACACTTCTATGAAAACATGCAATGCTCTTTTTTAGTAAGCAGTGCTGTTTTTTAGTAACAGATGGTACATGCAGTTATATAAGTCTTTGGTATGTTGGCTTTTTTATTTACCAGGAGAGTATAAGTATTGACATGAAGTATATTTTCCTATGGCTACCGTTTTGGCCAGATAATGAGTGTATTGCTAGTGAACCCAGTCTGCATTGTAATTTAAGTGGGTATTGATTTTGTTAAGAAACAAAGAAAATGGGCTTAGCCCTTAACTGTCTCTTTTAATAATAGTGTTCATCATTTTAGAATGAAATTGACAAGAATAGTTCTTTGAAAAATTACTTAGAACCCATAAAAAATACTATGTTGTCTATATGCAGAGACTTTGAGTCTTCCCCCTAAATACCTTAGGAAGCCATCTCTTCATAATGGAATTCCAAAAATGTATGTTTTTTCCTTCTAAAAAGGCATGTTCTTTTGATATGAAATGAGAAGAAAGAAGTTACTTGCTAAATTTAGGTATTCTCAGAAATGTGCCATTTTTTTCTTTCTTATTCCCATAATGGTTTTCAGTAAAAACTCATGTGTTGATTTTTTCATATCATTGCATGTTTTTTTAAGAGGGATTTTTTCATTTTCCTTTTGGCTTTACGTTGCAAGGGTGCTGTTGAGATTGTGCAGACCACTAGAAGTCAAAATAAATTTTACTTTGTACTTTTTGTCCCATCCAAAGCTATAAGTTCCTTTGCTATTACTGGGATCCTTCACAAGGTCCGTTCATATTGAAGCTAGTCATTTTAAGCTAGATGCTTACTGACATTTTACATTGAAATACTGTCTGATTGCCTCATGTTCATCAGAAATGAAAATGTGTAAAAATAATCATTCATTGCAATATTAGGTTCCCACAGTCATAAACTAACAAAGAAAGCTAGCCTCACTGCACCTTTTTCTTATTCACCTCTAGTGCTGTGTATCCTTTGTGAATACGGGAGTTTTCCCCTAAATTTAAAATCACAGAACAAGGAAGGAAACACTGACACTGAATGGTCTAAAATAGCCTAAAGTGTCTCCTGTTTAAAAAGCAACTGATAAAATGTCTTAGAAAAGCATATCACATTATCAGATTACACCTTCCATATTCAGAATTGTCACTGGCTCTTTACCCCTCTAGCTCTGAATTTAGATGATTTGGAGAGGGGATTCTTCTGATAGGCCTTTCTGTAAAGTCAAACAAGCAGATTTACTTCTTTGAGAGAGCTTCTGATTGAAGGTATCTTTATCAGACATTAAGTGCACCTGAGCCAAAATTTTTGGGGCCCATCTGACTAAGTTATAAACCAAGGTGATAGGTTTGTAGGTTTGATTAAAATATCAACCTTTTTTTGTGTGTGTGTGTATCTATCTGATGTTTCAGTTCTTCTGTTCAAAGTCTTCCTAGCAAAGGTAACAGGTAGTATTACGAGTAGTATTTTTGTTACACGTGTCTGGCAGGCACCATTTCCTACTTTAATTCTGGAACCAGCATTTTGGGCTGGACTTTGATATAGTAAGCGTAATTCTTTCAACCTTTGCTGCAGACTGCATTTGAATTTGTTTGATTTTAATAATATTTTCAAACTATATTAGCAAAATGGCAAAGTTTCTGGAATATGCGCTTTACACATGGTTTGGTTCAGTTTAAATAATTCTAACCAGGTTGTTTTTTAACAACACCTGACATTACAGCAGTGCAACTGCTTGTGGTGCCCGTTTTTACAGATGGAAAGTCAATTTGAAGTTCATTTGGAAAGTTCACTGCATATAGTGAAAGAGAAGAAAGGATTTGACCTTTGCTTTCATACTTAAATATTGAGATGCATCTTTACTCACAGTTCTGTAGGTTACAGCCCCAGCAGATAAGAGGAACAAGGGTAGCTTCTTCAAGGAAAAAGAACAAATCCAATATGTATAGTAACACTCCTCACCAGAAGGTGGGTTTAGGTGCTCTTCGTGTGCCGGGTATCACATGATGCAGAAGTGGTATAGCTTAAGTGTGTTCACTGGATTTCAGATGGGAACTACACTCTCAAATTTTAAAATCTGCTGACTTGTGTCACGTATTAGTGTAGCCTATTAGTATAATTAAGAAGAAGTGTGAACTGATTAAAGAATTAGAGGTAAAATCAAGTCAAGTGCTAGTATGGAGTCACACACCTCATTTGCTGTAGTGAGTAGCAAGTTTTACATATTTTGTTAAAAAGTACCGATGGTCCTGAATCTAGCAGTTTTAGCAAGGAGAAATTTCCAAGACAGTCATTCTTGAATACAGGTAAGCCCTTATGCCCAAAGTAGAAGCAACTGGCCCAGTTCCTTAATGTGGAAGCAAAATATTTGTAAAGTAATAAACCGATTAACTTTTTTGTCTTTTAAAGAAAAAATAAAAAAAGAAACTGTAATTAAGAAGTGTAAAAAGTATTCATGTTAGTCTTGTAACATTCTTATGAAAATAGATTAGTCTAAGGTTTTAAAGCACCCAGTTTAGGTACAATGAATGCAGTTGAGAAAGAACCAGTCTGATGAGTTCAGTCTTTATGCAGCTATTACCACTAAGACCATAGATTCCATAGTAGGTCTAAAACAGAACAAAAAAAAAATTTTGTTGAATGAGTATTGCCCATGTTGTCCAATTCATGAGATTACAGAGAAACTGAAGTTAGTGCAAAGCTAGTATATTATTATATACATAATATATAATACCTTTATTTTTTATATTGTGCATGTAATTATTACATAATGCGTATATGCAAAGAGACAAATCAGTGTTACAGGGTGTTTTGAGTTATGTCATTTCTTTTTCAGTTAAACAATAAGAGAAAATCTAAGACTATTGTTTTAAGAGTGGGCTGGGAATGAGGAAAAAGAATTTTATTTGGACAACAGGATTTTAATAATTTTAGAGCTCTGAAGTGCTGCTTTCTGAGTGTAAAACCCTTTTCTGAGCAATGAAAAACATCCTGTATAATGTATAACATCTTGTACACCTTTCTTCAGTCTGTGTAACTGGTATGTAAGGAATTTCCTCATAGTTTATGCACAGCTGAGTTGTGTCTGTATCCCTAGAGGTGCTCCCTAGCAGCCATGGGGAGTCCTTCTGTGGAGCTCAGGCAAGCCCTGGGAGCCGTCTTAGTCTTTCAAGTACTATTTTTTCAGCCGATTTGTTGAATTGCAGAAAATGCAGTGACATTTTTTCATATTCTTTTAGTGTGAAAATTTGTTAAATGGTCTATGATGTTAGGGTACAACACTGAAAAAAAGTACTCACATTCAGATTATAGTTATTGACTTGAAATCAGTGTACTCCTCTGCTGATGACTTTAACCTGATAAGGTGAATTATCCTGTGATTCTTAGCACAGACGGCAATTTCCAACTTTTTTTTTTTTTTTTTTTTTTTTTTTTTTTTTTTTTTTTTTTTTTTTATGGTTTATGGCTGCTTGGAAATTGCTGATTTTGTAACTCTGGAAGAAGTTGCATGTACTTTGTAACTCCATCTGAAATCTTTTTGTCGACTTTCACCTCATTGAGTGTTCATGACACTATCATGCTGTTATTGTAGAACAGACAGTTTATTAACCAAGAGGTAAACACTGCTATTTAAAGTCAATAAATTTTGTAATGGCAAAAGTGATAATGTTTCATCACCATTAAATGTTTCATCGTTACATATCTTTACAGAGACGCAAAGTGACAGACATACAAATCCTATATTCATTGCTGCTCTTCTATTCTGAACTCTTGAGGTAAAATTGCATGTGAAAATGATTTTTTAAAGTTGTGCTTTATCTAAAAATAAATGGAAAACTGTTGATAAAACAAAGCAAACTGAAAATCCTCCTCTAGTTGTCTCTGTCTGCTTTCTCACAGAATTTCAAGGCAGGAAGCGTGCAATCTGTCCTTGGACAGTACTGAAGACACATAATGCCAATTTTGCCATAGCTCCATAACTGCTTGTGTAGGGCTGCACTGCACAGGACATGCAGACTCAGGGCTGGGGTATTAATTTGGACCTCAGTGTTCTGTATTTGTTTCTGCAGTGTATGGAGCTCTAGTGGAAGAGCTGTAAGGTCTTAGCAGGGATATACAAGTTTCTTCATGTATGGCGTCTTCTTGGTGCAGGGATGACTCCTGTGAACCATCCAGAGCCATAAAGGAGATATGTTACCTCCATCACTGATAATGTTACAAGACCGCAATACTTCATCAGAAGAGAGAAAAACAGGGCTGAGGTATTGGGTCTAGTAAGAAGTTGATAAAGTGTATTTTATGTAACTGGAGCTTACAGAGGTAATTTTGAGCTTTGCAAGTAATGAATTGCAGCAATGAACCTGAGAAACAGTGAAACCATTAAATCAGTATCTCAGGTCTTTCATGCTATATGGCACCTCAGAATCGAAGCACTCTGCAAGTGATTAAAGTGTTTTGTTCAGTGCTACCTCGGAAAGGTTATGTAAAATCAATATTTCTTCCAAGCAACAAAGCAAATACAAAGCCTCTTCAGAGATGAGAATCTTCTATTAGTGTTTTCTAAATCAGAAGTGTTTTGTAGGGTCAGAACAAGAACTCTTAGTTTCCTGGAACAAACTTCTGTTTGATACAAGAAAAGAGGATTTAAGACTGAAGTCTAAACTACAAAGAAACTGAAAAGATCTGGTTTGGGCTTTTATGTCATCAGTTGTCAAACTGGGTATCTGTAGTCAGAGGGCTTTTTGCTTAGAAAGTATCATAAAGTTATTTCATTCTTGTGGGTAGTAGTAGGATCAAGTTAGAGTTGTATTTTGTTTGTTTGTTTTGTTTTGTTTTTTTGCTTCTAATTCTTCTTTGGTCTTTAGTTCTAATTGCTAGCAACACTGCAAAACCAGGGTGAAATACTATAACATATATAAAATAAAGAATACTTTGGTATTTGAAATTACTTGCTGAATTTTTATTTATAAAGGATGATTGTGTATTCCCTGAAGCAATAGGTAGACAGACACTGAACCAAATCATACAGCTTAGTGTACTCTAAGATTAATGAATATGTTTTTGTGTGATTTATTAAGAATGTTAACTGACTGTCTAAAAGCTGTTAACTATCCCAACACTCATAATGAGAGAATTTTTTGATCTATAAATCACCAGTTTGCATTGAAATGAGCAAGTAGAACTAAAAGTAATTGTGCTTTTCTGGCTCAACGCCTTCTCCTTCCCTCTGCTGAACTATTTAGAAAAATGGTGGAGCAAAACTGACAGTATACAGAGAATTAACTAGTCTGCTAACTCCAGGAGTGTTGCTGTGATTATAGGGGTGATGTAGCAGCTTATAAACAGACTTCTACTGTGATTAGCCTGGATACATCTACTGATTTATCTGTGATCCTTTTTTCACTCCCAAAAAGGTGAGACATTGTCCATATGACAGTTTATTTGAATCTCTGTGGCAGTTTATTTGAATCTTATCTCTCTCTGATTAAAACACAACAATGTGCCAAGAAAAATGAGTGACTTTGACAGTACTCTTTGGATTATATGGTCTGGTGTGTCTGCAACATCAGGATTCAGTTCAGTATCTCCTGCCTGGTCTATGCTTGTTTAGAAACTGAAATTTGTAATATAATTTTTGACCAGTTTGCTAGTTGTGACAGATTTATTTGTGTGATATACTTCCATCATATTTCAATGTCCTAATTCAAAGCTTACAGAATGACAGTACTGTGTTTTCCTAAGTTATGTTCCCTATGGGCCAGTTTCATAAAACAAAATGTTGAACTCCGCTTTTTCCTTTTATAGTTAGTAGGACTGTTGGTAGACTCTAGGTTTCTTTGTTATCCAAATGGATTGGTATTGACAAGAATTTTTTTTCCTGATTTTTAGTTTACACTGCACAATTCAGAATATATTATCTTCTTGTTCTGTGTAGACATTCTGATGTTTCTACCTGTCAGTAAAATGGGCACTGAATTAATTAATTGTTATGCAAGCCTACAATTGCTAAACGTTATAGGGAAAGTGTGAAGAACTATACTAATTTTCATTTCAACAATCCGATTATGTAGGACAATTAGTCTCACATTTCTTTTACTCCATTAAGTTATTTTATTTCAATTATATGTATTCAAGGATTTAGAGAACAGTCCTGCACTGTGCATTCATATGTTTTTATGGTTTTATGGTCTTGTTTGGGGGAAAATCCTGAATTAGTATTTTGATTGTATAGGAAGTGATCTTGCAACTAGACAACTAATTAATTCTGATTGAAGGATGGTATTTAGGCAAATAAAACCAACCTGTATATGTAATTTTCTAAAAACTCAAACAATATTTAGCCTAAACGCATATAAAAATCCATGAAGTTCAGTGACCCTAAAATTGAAGCTATTCAGCGCTGAAGAATGAAAAGTTGGAGAGCTGTTCAGTAGTACAGAATTAGTGCAAAATGCTGCAAGAGAACCATGAGTGAATTTTCTGATGGCATAGGTAAAGTGATGTATGAAGGTACTATATCATTTTGTTACAAAGACATCTTTTTACTTGTCATAATGTAAATGAGTGTCACAGTGACCTTCACTTTCCTATCACTCTTCTGCATTTCTGCAGTTAAGCAGTGACAGTGTTCAAGTGCTGAAGTCAGTGTTTATATCCAGAACTGAAAACCTATGGATTTTCAAAGTAGTCTGGAGTTTGCAGTTGTTTTTTGCAGGGCACATTGTGTGATGTGGCAGATGTGATTCCAGCAGCCCTGTGGTTTTGTAAAGCTGTTTGGTGTGGAGTGTCATGAGCTCTACTGAAGAGGTGAGTCCAGGCATTTGCTTAGTATGTTGGTGGTCAGCTACACTGGGACATTGGCCTTTTCAATCTTTCTAAATTACCCTAGGATTGAAAGTACCCAAAAGACTTGAGTCAAATGATAAACTTGATTGTGGTATTTCAGGTATGTCATGGAGAAAGAGGTGGGGAAGGCTTTTTGAGCTAATAATTTTATGTTTACTTCTTTTTTTTCAGTTTGACTTACAGGTTATGTGCAGCTCCCATCCTTTGGGAGGAAATGCATGCATTCAGATGGGCAACCATTGATATGGTATTTGAAAACCCAGCAAGGGTCAGGGAAGAAGCAGAGGTACAGTAATGGGCAGAGGAACCCACTTGCTAAGGCCATGAAAGGCGAATGATTTATCCTTTAGAACTTTTATGCATTATCCTTTAGATCATTTATCCTTGGTGCATGACCCAAGATGACATAAGAGGAATAAAACTTGCCCCAGAACACCTTTCAAACTGAAGGAGGCTCATGCCTACAGCCTTATTGGGTGTGGAAGTTTCTATGGCGTGTAAGGAGAAGTGTACTTGGGGACAGACCAGAGGGGAGACTTACTAGGGGATGTTTAAAGGAGATTGTGGTACTGTATGACTTTTCCTGTTACTGAGATTTGAATGATTTAGAAGGATACTTGGAAAGGATCAAGCATATTCCAATAGTAACACCACGCACTGTGTATGCAGTATGAAACTGTGTTGTGTACATCAGTGCTTCACCTCCTTCCCATGCCCTGGATGCCCTCATTTCGAGCTATCGCTATACCAGCCACATTGCAGGAGGTCTTCCCCATGCTTTGAACCAACTGTGGGGAAATGCTGTTATTTTTTTTTGAATATTCTTGCACCACTTAGTTTGTTACTAGGTTTTGGTAGATGTGGATGTTTATGTTGTACATTGACTCCCATCCACTGCACCCAAGACCAGCAAGTGTGAGTGAAAATGATCTTCTTCTAGGACCTGTGAGACAAAAACAGTCAGAACATGTTGTGGAGTCCATCACAGAGCTCTTATCTTTGGCAAATATTGAAGTGCTCTTCCACTTCAAGAAACTGCAACACTTCAGCTTTCTCTTGTTGCCAGAAGATCTCTCATGAAAATAAATACAGCAAGCATTTTGACGAGTGAAAAAGAGCTTAACCAAAAATGTAGAGGAGGACATGTATTATCTAATGGTTTATTTGAACTGGTTTCCTGTGCAACTACAGCTTTTATTTTTGTTATCTAATTCCTCTTCACATTTGCTAGTCCTAGCAATTGTACTGCAGTAAAGGATGACAGTGTTATAATGACTCACAGCTTTTGTTGTTGTTACACTGCCAGCAAGTACCCAGAAGGATTAATCTGAAATGGAAGCAGAAGTTGAATCCACTCAGGATATTGAATATTTTGTTCAGGATGTAATCCTTGTTTAGGAGCTTTAGCTACTGCTTAGTTTAAAAAAAAAAAAAAAAAAAAAGCTGTAAATCTGTGTGGGACTGAGGAAAAATAATTACTCAAAAGTTGTTTTAGATGCTTGTCAAAGGGAGGAAAAAAGTTCATTTGCGGGTAAAATACGTCATTTAACAAGTGTGTTTACTCCTTTAAGTACAAATTGGAAAGTAAATGATTGCTACTGCTCCAACAAATACCCTGCTGCACATGACCATTGTAACAGCACGGAAGAGTCATGATCCCTATCGAGACCCCTCAGAATTTTTTATAATAAAAATACTTTCTCCTGGGCCTGTGGCAATACACATCCCTTTCTCATTTATCTCCTACGTAATAGACTTATTTTACTTTAGCTGTTGCCTGTATGGAAACTGTAGCTGAGTCACAAAATGAAAACTAGTCCAAAGCATGTAGAGCATTTAGCCCTGCAGAAGACCTTCCCCTAGCTTGAGAGTGCTGTGCCACCACTGTTAGTAACAAAAATCCTCCTAAAGGATTGGGGCAAAGTGTCCTTCTGCTGCGAGGTGTCACTGTGTTTTGTCCCGAGTGCTGCAAAGCTCAGGGAATATAGGCAGGCATGTTAAAAAAAATAAATAAAAGCAAATAGTGCTGGCTTAAGCCAAGTTCAAACCAATGTGTTTTCAATACCTGAGGCATTCTGATGCCCGTTGCAAAGATTAATTCATCTCTGAATAGATATTATGTGGAATGTGTTTATTTTGCTTAATACACAGAGCAGCTGATGACCCAAGAAGAATTTGGTGCAGTCTCTTTCAAATAGAAGTACTAGAACTTTTCCTTCCCATCTGGCTTTGTTGAAATATAGACCATAGCTGAAATGAAGACCACAGAATAAAGATAGTTGTGCATATTGTCCATATTTATGGATATTTTGCTTGTATTCCTTCCCTACCTGCAAGCCATCTGTTGATTGCCTTTTTTCACTCCCTGTGGGATCCTCCTCCAGTGTGTTCAAACCATCTGGGCTGGTATTTGTGGTCTGGTGAGATTGAACTGGACAGTCCCATGCTTGTATTGCTTTTTCCAGGCTATCTTTTCCATCTTTGATTTTTTGTAACTCAAAAATCTTTCATTGCATTGGCTTTTCTTGAGCTCAATATGAACTGCTTCTAGGATTTTTTCTTCAGTTTTCTGTTCCTACACTCTTTGATTTTCAGCACTTACTAGTTGGGTGCTAATTGCTCTTCCTGTCTTTTCTTCCCAGCTTTGAATATATTTTTTTACTACATTTACAGTTCATCTCTTCTCTGCATTTTTTAGCCCTCTCTTTTAGTACCTGTATCTTTTCTTTCAGAAGACTTAAACTTGTATTTCTTGGAAATAATTTTATCAGCAATTTTAGTGTCACATTTCACGTTTGTAAAATCAGATTATATATACTGGAAGTACTATAAAACAGTCCCCAAACCTACCTTGAGATGCTGCTTAGGGAACGGACAGTGATGCTTAACAAATGCATCTGAAAAGAGAGAGGGATGTTACAGTGACTTTCACTGACCTGTGTAAAGGTGTTCATACGCGATTTCGTTCTGCTTATGTGTCTCTGACCTGGCTCTTTTAAGATGCACTTCATCTCCCGGATTACCCTGTGCCTCTTACACCTTCAAGGTAACTTTCTTATTTTCTCTTCCTCTTTCTCTCTCTCTCTTTTTTTAAGGGCTCCGATATAGGAAAAGCTTAATAATGTCTGGCAGCTCAGCTTTTAGTTACAGTGACCTGAAAACCTGTAAGCCTTTGGACTTTCAGATCGCAGTACCCGTGCTCCTGTCAAGGACACAGAGAGTATTAATCAGAGCCTGCTAACTCTCAGTTTGCAATGGCGTGTGGCTGCTAGCGCTGGATCATGAGCAGCAACAGCAGGCTCCAGCAAAGCTAATGCACCTCAGCCGTCTGCATCCTCTCCTGCACAGAGATTACTAACTCTGGATAATGAGTTCATTACATGAGCAGGTCGTCTCAGATGGTGAGCCTTAAACTTGGCACATTTTCTTTTATTAAACAGAATTGGAAACTAATCACTGACATGAAAGTATAATATAAACATATGTCAGCTCACTGTTAAAGCTGAATCCAGGAAGAAGTGTTTTTGTGCACAAAGTCTTTAATATTGTCGCAGATTGAAGCAGTAAGAAAGTACTGCTATTTTTAATTTTCATTTTGTGGGTATGCTCTGGAAGGTCTTCACAAACCTCATTAAATATCTAGGATACCTTTCGGGATAGACCTCAGCAGTGTGATAAGGTTGCAGTAGATCTGTGGCATTTCGAGAGAACAGGAAAGTCGCAGTCGTTAATGAGGAGAGAGCTGTGTCCTGCTTTTGAGACCCAGCTCAAAGATAGCGTTCTGTGAGTCATAGGTCTACCACTGTTCCTATAGCTGATGTATGTGAAGCAAACCCTCAACTGAAATTGAAATACATTTCATAATCTTTCAAATGAAGCATAATGTCTGCTCAAGTACAAATACAGCACATTGCAAAATGAAGCTAGAACATGGTTCATGAGGAACAGTTTTGCATGGATACAGCACCTTGTAAAATATCTGTAATACCTGCAGCAGACAGTATGCTGTGTGACTGCAAAATAACTAATGTAGGGTTTAACTGGTGGTATTCGCAAAGAAAATAAGGTCTTTAATATCAATATCTAGTATCAAAGTCAATGTGTGCTTTAGGTCGTAGCTGGATGAACTGACAGCAGCAGTAACTGTAGAGCATTAATATGTGACTTAAAGTTTAAATAACAAAGAGTTATTTCAAGGAACTGGCTGCAGTGCAAAGTCCTGGTAATGATGCTTCAGTATAGAAGAAGGAAAAAAACTGTCAAATCTCAATGTAAAAAGGAGTTTATTTGTGGTGAGTATTCCTACTGAAATGTTGATATTATTAAAAAATTATTAGGGAAAATTCTGAACATTAGCAAAGTATATTTTTGATCTTAAAGTAGGATCCTGGATCTTAAAATAGGAGTCCTGGATTAAGGAAGAAGTGGACTAAAATATATACATTTACATATGTAGGGGATTATATATATTGCATAATATCACATATATATTACATTATATATATTCTTATATATACATAAAGGGGATTACTACTACTAGTCTTTATGAAGCATATAAATGTATGAATTTATGTATATATGTATATGTATACTTTATATACATATATATAAAGACTAGTAGTAGTAATCCCCTTTCCCTGAAAGTAGGACACAGACAGGTTAAGGTGCCCAAAAAAAATGCAGCACTGGGGACTGGCGGAAATTAGAGAAAAACACTCAGGTTTTTCACTGTTGCTTTACAGTAGTGTTAGGCAAACAACACTAGCTGTTGTAGTGACGCAGTATAGTTGGATAGGTTGCTGACTGAGTTATGTTTTTGTCTCTTGCACATATAAAGTTTCAGACATAGCCTTTAATGTGTTTTCATGTTAATTTATTCTTCCTTTTCTGTAGAAGATATGTCTCTGTTGAGTTTTGATTTGGTGAAAAGCATAGTCTCATGTGCCTGTAATAGTAGTAAATGTGAAAACATGAGCAAAACATGCAGCCAAACAATCTGAGGCTTCCCATGCTTCTTTTTATAGGCAGATTGGTGAATTGCATATTTTAAGTGCGGGAAACCTCAGTTTGTTTCCTGTTTAGTTTAAGTGTTTGTGGTTTCTGTTTCTTTAATGTCACTGTTGCTGCACATGGATTGTTAACCAGTGAAATATAACTAGTAAAATATTTCAATGGTTGGACTTACTGGCATAGTTCTTCGGTTGTCTACAGATATTTAAGGGAGGGAGACCTGCAAGAGTGGTGGGCCAGAAACAATTGAAGAAATGTTGTTTTTTGAGCAAGATAAGTGGAAGCACAGGTAATGGTTGAAAAGGAAATCAGTTTTGAGAAGCACTGGGTAGCCTTTGATCAGGACTGAAAGCTGCAGAGGATGCTCAGGGCATCTAAAGAATAGAGCTCTGTGGTCTTTGGACATTTAACTACTGTTTTCTGTAGGCTGTGCTACCAATAGAGAGCTACCAGTATATGAAAGTTTTCTGCCTGAACAGAACTGTATGTCAGATACTCTTAATTCTGGTCATCTTGTATTTTACTCAGACACCTTTTTAGAAAATAGCCTGTGCTTCCTAGCTGGAAGAAGGATGGCTTGACCAGCAATTACCTGAACAGTAATTGGTAAGTTACTGTACAAACGCCAAATCAGGCTTCTCAAGATTGAGACTCTCTGAAGATGCTTCAAAAGTTATCCATGGAGAGATTTGGCCTTTTTCTTTCTCCTTGCAGATTTTTAGTTTTATTCACACATTGCAGAGTGTCTCACTTGTGGCTTATCTGACATCCTCCCAAGAAAAATTGAAGCAGTGGTAGTTGACCCAATAATAATTTGGGCAAGCTACTAACAAATACTGCTAATGTGGGAGGTTGAGGCCAGGTAGTTTATCCAAGACTAAAGGATGGTTCCTCAGAGAATGCCCCCAAAATCAAAGCTTTGAAGAGAAAACAAGTTGGAGGTATTTGGTTGGATTCCTGAGACTTTTCTGCTCTTGATACTCCCATTCAGCTGTGCCTTGTGGTTTGTGAGCTCCACTGTGGTCCTTGTCGCTAGAAGATCTGAAAGGTGTCTCAAGACCTCTCCCACAGGGAATATGGACTTAAATTTTGTGTCATCTGCAGAAAAACAACAACAATGTGCAGTGGTTGCACTGCAATGCCTTATTCCCTTCTTTAGATACGTTATGGTTTACGGAGTCAAACAGTTGATATTTGGCTCATTTTTTTCATTCATTGATACTGCCTGCTATAATACCGTTGTGATCTTCGTTAGGCATTCAGAGCTTGAAACCTGGAATTCATACTTAATTGGAAGTATCATTATAGAATATATGTAATAATTGTTTGGAAATTAGAGCAGAAATCACAGAGCCGCAGACAATTAACCAAAACAAACAGCGTACCACGACCTTAATAGAAAGAACATTTGCATTTCTGATGGATAGAACTAACATGTTTACTATGATTGGTGTGGTGTGGAGAACCACAGCATAATCACAATGATGACCTGATAGAAGGTTTTGATGGAGATTCAGTTTTTAGAGCAAAACCAGATATTAGATGCTAGGCATATTCTACTTCAACTGCGATCTAAAGTACTTGCCAAAAAAAAGAAAAAGGAGATAAGTTGTGGATGTTGTGGGTGTCAGCTGTGCAGCTATTTTGGTGGTGTTTTTCTTTTTTGAGAAATTGTTAAAATGCCTAAAATGCCTACAGTTGTACGAGTATAATGAAACCTCCCAAACAAAAATTTCAAATGAAATACAAGTTATACTCTGAAGTTGTTGCGGGAAGCATATATCTCATGTTTTATTTCTGTGAATTCCTAATTTAAACCTAACAAATGAGTATTTTCTATATGTGAAATCAGTGACAGGTAGGTTCTTAAAGCAAAGCGTATATCCATTGCTTGGCCTGAATAAGTATGTTCACATGATTTAGTATCCTTATTTGGCCTGATTTAGCCATTTCTTGGAAAAGCTAGTTCTGTTTAAAAAAAAAAAAAAAAGTTTATTCATCTTTGAATTGTAATGCCTGTCCTATTTCCCAGTCTTTTCAATGGATATCACTGTTGGAGAGTACTGCTTTAAAAAAGAATCTATTTTTCAAATAATGTGCATAATTTTGGATTCTAGTGTTAGCTTTTTAGTTTTTTAAGAGAAGAAAATTCACAGTTTGTAAATCAGTTCAAGATTATTTTCTGTGCTTCTGAACCCTTAAATTAACTAACACTGCTTGATGATTATCTGCCTTGTAGCCAGCAGATTTCCTTTTGTGCATGTATTTTGAGAAGACAATTATGTAGCTCTGCATGGCCTAGTGATGCCCTGTTGCCTTAAAAGCTTTCCTTCTCTAAATATTTAATCTGAGCCGAGTTAATTTAAGAACGCTGTGCTACTGAAATTCCTACTGAAATTGGCCTAATGCAGAAGTCAGCTTAATGAAATTGGAGACAATGAGTTAGATCTCAGGACCGGGTCCTGAAAAGTGTGTTCTAGGTGACCCTCCTGGAACAGGGGTTGGACTATGTGATCTTCAGATGTCTCTTCCAATCTCAATCGCTCTGTCAGTCTGCGGTCTGTTTATGCATTACTTATATGCAAGAGCAGCTCACCTGTCAACAGATAGCTCACATTCAAATCAATGTCACATACAGCTGCCTATAGCAGGAAGACATTATAAGTTAGTATAGCACAGTGAAAGTGTTATCCTTCATCTCTTTAGTCATCAAATTTTTTACATAGACAAATGAACCATGGTAATAAATGTGGGTGGTCTACGGGCATAGGTATATGTTTGCATAAATTGTTGTTTTTCATGGAAGGACACTGTAAAACAAGTTGTGAGTGATTGCTACAACAATAAGAAATAATTCTATCTAATGCTGTATAAAGCATTACATGTTTTAATACTCTACATTTCTGTACATAGTGTTCAGCTGGATTCTTTATAGCAAACACAAACTTAAGTTAATGACAAATTTGTGGTATGTTTTCTACAAGTCAGCCTGCTTGTGTCATTAACCATCTGCCCGTCTGTGCTGCTGTGTTCTACCACAGATCACCACAAACTGCTATTGCCATCATAGCTTACCAGTTAATTACACTGATCAAAATTTTCTCTCTGGAGGAAAAGGGCTTGATCTGTTTCCTGATAGTGATCCTGGGCATCCTATTCGTGTTTTAGGAAGAGATCATCTAGTGGATCCCAGTCTGGTAGGATGTACAAAATCAGCATCTCTACCTTGCAAGTAGTCCTCAGAGCTGCTCCTGACCCCAGCCTGGCCTACATCATTGCCAAGTTCTGCTAGCTCAGGCACAGCTGGGCCTTCATCCTGCATGAATTCCAATAGACTTTTGTTGGCTCCTTCCTCTCATCTGATATTCCTCCATCTGAACAGTGGCTACCTCCAAAATCCTGAATTTTTTTATCCCAATTTAATGTCATGTCCAGATTCAAGAGTGTCCGCCATTCCATTCTGTAGGGCACTGATCAAGATGATAAACAGGGCAGGTCCCAAAATAAATAATGGAGGACTTCCCCTTGCTGCCAGTCTCCAGGTAGAGTATGAGCCATTAGGTACAACCCTCTGAGCCTGATGATCCAGTCAATTTTTCACTCATCTTCCTTTCCATATAGCCTGCTAACCAGGATACAGAGACACTCTAGGAGACCACATCAAAAGCCTTGGAAAAATTAAAGTAGTTGGCATCCACTGTTCCTTTCTCATCCACAGAATTTTTCATTACACCACAGAAGGAAATCAGGTTGGTTTAGCCTTGGTAAATCCATGCTGGCTATTTCCACTTTCCTCCTTCTCCTTCAGGTACCTATGGCTTCAAAGGAGACTTGCCTTGTGTTTTTTCTAAGGACTGAAATGATGCTGCAGTTTGCTGGATCTGCCATCCAGCACTTTCTGAAGACCTGCTTCTCAAGAGCTACTCCCAGTAGCTCTTCTCCTTGAACCTGGCCTCAGGCACAGATCTTGCTGGTGAAGACCAAGGCAATGAAAACATTGAGTACCTTAACCTTTTCTGCACCCACTGTGATGAAATTGTACCTCATTCAACAGTGGACCCACAATTCCCTTTTTATTCTTTCAGTACAGTGGTAGAAATTGTCCTGCAGGTAGGTCTTTGGTGTCCTAAGGTATGGATTTGCTGACTTTGTGCCTGCACGCCCGTGGACGTATTCCTGTATTCCTTCTATATTCCTTCTTTGTAGCTTCTCGTTGCTTCTATCTGCTGTGTACCTCTTTTCACACTGCAGCTCAGTTGTGACTACCAAGCCAGTTAGGCAAGCCAAGACAGTCTTCTGATACATCTTCCAGTTTTCCTGAGTATCAGTATGGACCATTCTTGTACTTGGAGGTGGTTGTCCTTCAAGAGCTGCCAGGATGGCTGAACACCTTTGTTATCCTTTACTGCCGACCTTGCGACTCTACATGCAAGTTCCTTGAACAAGCCAAGGTCATCTGCTTTGCACTGCATTGCACTATGCTGTAACTGATGAATCAGCTTCCCTAGAGGTAGCTGGATGTCTTTGGTGTAGAGCTGCATTATGCAACGCGGACATGCCCATGTGACTCAGCACTGTCAGAGCAAAGGTGTTTGGTACAAAACACAGATTTTGCAACTTTACCAGCTTTGTCAACTTCCTTGTCAAATTTTGCCTCTGTTTGGTCAAAGTACGTCCATCTGTGAGGTAATTAGCCATACAGAACTGAAGATAATGCACGAGAGCAAGATGCCTCAGCACCAGTGTAGTTTTCACTCACTGACTTAGTCTTTAAAAAATTGGACGTATACTACCTGGGGGATAAACAGCAATACTATGTATTACATCAGTGCCTGTGTCTAAAATCTCAGAAAAGCAGCAAAATCTATCTGGATTTTCTCCTTTGGAAAGATTGGCAACAGTAGTGAAAAGCCATCATTCCGTTGTGAGTAACTGGCACTTATTTTATCATTTGGCAAAGTTGATGCAGTAAAGCCTTCTATTAGCTGCAGCAGGCTACCATGAAATAGCTAAAATCATCTCATTACAATGCTGTCAAAATTGATAGTTTGTAACTTGTAGTTACCTACAAAAGAAAGGCATATTTGTTATTTTTAATCAAAAGCTAACCCTGTAATGAGTGCCAGAAAGGCTTCCTGAGTAAGTAGAGCTGATCATTTAACTCTTCATGACTTACAGATGAATGAGCATTTGATGAGTTATTGTATTAGGAAATGTTACATCACTGAGTTTCCAGATCAATAAGAATTTTTCTTCCATTTTTGATCTGTGAAAGGTTGTTTTTCTTTTGTACTCCTTTATGTAACCCTTTTAAGCGGGAATCAGCTGAATGAATCTCACTCATGTAAACCAGACCTTTTACCTTTTTGATCTATACATATGCATGGAGTATCTTTGGCATTTACAATGATATCTTCTGAATATGCTACTATATCCACTGTCACAGCTCTCAGTGCTGTCAGTGTCCCGATAGAAATGTGACTGGTGAAATAACTTGTTGCAGACCTTTGAAGCAAGGTGCCTTCCACAATGTCTGCTAGGTACAATTTCATTAAGGAAGAAGAGTATCATGAAACCTTTTCGTGAAACCTTTTTGAGAAGGCATTCTGATTTCATGAAGTTCTGAGGTCTGAGCAAAGGAATTTTTATAGAAAAAGCTGAGAGCAACCTGCCTAAATAAATTCCATTCTGTAGGCTCAGGTATCTCCTGTGAACTGGACAAACTCCTCTTTTGGAATTCCTTTATTTTGTGTGAGTTAATTCTTCTCTGTCTAGCTCACCTCCAAATGTGAATGGTCTAGCTTGTCTTTTTTACTAAACAATGGAAGATGTGATATGTTGAAGATCCACATTTTAGTCTCTTCTCTAAAATGGATGATACAAGGGCTTGAATCTGATTTCCCTTACTTGGGTGAGCTTGAAGGTTCATTTGTTCAGTCAGGTTTTGACCAGAATTTCTGATCTGGGATAGAGAAATCTTTTCTCAAGACATATGGAAACTCATAAATTCCTGACAAAAAGGCAATATTTTCTTTCAAACTGTTGCAGAAATTACTAAGTATCTCTAAGCATCCTTTTCTAGAAGCACACTGGCAGAGTTGCTCTTCGTTTTTTTACTGATCATGTCCCCTACAACATAAAAATCTTGTTTTAGTTATTAACCCTTTTAGATTCACAGATGCCTTTACAAAGGGCATCTGAATCATCATGCTGTTACATGAAAGAGATCCCAAGAAAGGATTTAAAGACATAATCTTTTGGCATCAACTGAGCTGTTTAAATAAAACCTGGATCAGTCATTTCCTATCATCTTCCATGAGATGATTCGTGTCATAATACTTTCATCTTTATTGTTTGCAGCTTTGTAATAAAGTACATGTATAATGAGGAATGTGAGAGTTTTCTAGTTTTTAGACTTTATCAGTTACCATTGGCAGCTTGTCACTAGAAAGGCTTTGCTACACTTTGCTTGACAAAATGAAGGTACCTGTCCTCAGTACTAGTGACTAGGTAGTGTCAAACCCATCATCTCAGTAGACTGAATGAGCATTATGTTCTATCAGTGTTCTCCATTCATATAACCTAGACTTTGCTCAAAATTTGCTCAAATTTGCTCAAGATGATAAAAGTTGTGGAAAAAGGCTAATACTTCTCCCACAAAGAACTGTGACGTGAGGAGATTACTAACCTTCTTTTAAGATGTATAGCTAGCTTTGTCAGGCTGTTGTATGATTGTGTGGCTGCTCTCAATCCTGCAGCCTAAGAAAGGAAAAATTTCTCTACATTTTAAGTGACGTTTTTTTACTGTTTCAGCACAGCAAAATCAGAAACTTTGTTTTATTTTGTTCTGTTTTTCCAGTTTCACCTTCTATAAGGATTGTAAAACTTCTTCCTAATAATAATAAAATTAGCAATAATACATTTTATTATTGATATTAAATAGCTAATCAGGGTATACCAATCCTGTTAAAATCCCTTTTTAGACCAGTTCTGTGCCGATATTAATATAGCATAGGAAAAGTAAGCACTCATTTACAAATCTAAAGTTCATTTTGCTCTATTTGACAGAAGCAACTCCATATGTTAAAGCAAAAGTGAGCTGAAAGGAAAAAAGAAAAGCCTCACAAAAGAACACCATATAACAAATAGGAACTATAAATTTATTGGCTGTTCCTAAAGATAAGGACAATGTTTGTTACAAGAGCAAATTACATGGTGTTTTGCGTTGAGCCTAGTAATTCTTTCTTCAGTTTTCTGAAGAAATTTTTGGTAATTTAAAGCAGCGTTAGCCTTCAGAGTGGCTGTGCTGTGATGAGATAAGCTTGAAAATGAAGTGGAAACTGTACAGCAGCAAAGGCTTCTCTTTCATCCCCCACCTGCTGACTGAAAGAGGTTGGTGGCAATGAGAATGGAGTGCACTGCCAGGTTGTCTAAGAGAGGATTTCTGTTGTATTAATACTAAAACCATAAAAACATTACGGCAGGGAGGCTTGTGGAAGAATCAATAGACACACAAGTTTAGGTGTGATACCTGGTGGTTTAAAACAAAAGCAAACAGTTGGGTGGCCAACAGGTCTGTCTGGCCTTCAGGTGTTCTGGCAATGATTCTTCTGATATAACCATCACCAGGCTTCGCTTCATGCTCATGGATCTTACAATTTGATGAAGAACAAGGCATGATGTGTACATGGTGCTCCTATCTTCCCTTGGAAAGAAGATATTACTGGCGTATAATTTTGTTCTTCCTTGAAGGAAGTTGCTTTTGACATTGTGTGTTCTATTTTTTTTTTTTTTTTTTTCCTATTTTCCCCCACAGAAGCTTAGAACAGTATCAGTTTTTAACAGGACATTTCTGTGATGCTGGAAAGCAGTCTTCCTCCAAGTGCCCCATTACTCCTGAGATGGTACCTTGCTGGTGGATGTTCTAAAAGACCTAACACAGGCAGAATGCAAGAAGCAAAAACCTTGTCACTGGCTATGTATTGAGGACTACAGGCAAGAAAATTAAGATGCTGATAGTAAGTCCTGAGAGAGCACAAACGGTAAACACACCATAGCAATTACGTTTATCTGCCCTGATTTGTCACAATGTGTGTACCGAATGTATTTTCACAGTGTTGCTAGTGGATGACTTTTGAAAGGTGCTGCAAAATTTATGTCAATAATATCTTCTCTTTTTTATAGTTCTTGTTGTTTAGTGTTGGTTCATGTTTATTTTGGTATAGGGTGACCAGCAGAGGACTTTAGCAGATGATGATTAGAAAGCAGAACATAACTGATTTGTAGATCTCATCACACTTTGTGTGCCACTTACTATGAGGAGAAGATATTAAAATGGCTGACTCTTCTGAGTATTATTTTGCACAATAGCTAACACGCTGGTACAAAGAGAAAAAGATATTTAGAGTGTCATGCATATTCACAGCAAGCCTTATTTGTTGTCTGCCAGTTTACCCAGCTTTGAAAGGAGTGATGTGTTCAACATAAATGAAATATGAAAAACAAAATACCAGAAAGAACAATCTAATTTATCTCTCTGTGCATTCCCTAGCTTCTGTTCCAGATACCGTCCCACCATTAGTATCTTAGGTTTTGCACTCCCACTTGCTAATGGTGGAAGAGATAAACGTTAGTACTCGTCTCTACATTTGCCATACACTTTTTAAACTGTGCATTTTTTAAAACTTCACCTACATCATGTGTATGATAATGCCTATATTAGAATGTGAATGCAGGGGGAACAATAATGCTGCAAATCTAATGCCAGATTGCTAGAAGCTCTAGAGAAAGCAGTGCTGCATTGTTAAGGAGAAGGAGCAAGGTTTTGTTTTTTTTTTCTCTCTCGATGCTGCAGTATCATTAGCCTATGGAGCTAAGTGTTGAGGAGGAATCGCCTCAGAAAGAGGTGTCATGCTATCATGGTGCTTGTGTGCAATGGGAATTAGATAAGCAATTTCTGACTTTCCACACTTGTGCTTAAATCTGGGGTATTAAAATGCTTTTATAGCCATCTTCAGGAAGTTTGTAGGTAAAAACATTCCATCTTTCCCACCTTCCAGCTAAGGCACTGGAGATCAAGTTCAGCATGTCACTATTTTAGACGAGTATGCATTTTAACTTTTACCAACAACCTTCAAAAAGCTGTGCTTGCTACAAATTTAAGTCGGCCTTGCAATAAAATATGTCTATCAGTAGTATCATATGTCTATCAGAGAAATGTTCAGCTGATCAGTTCTACTTCTTCCAATGCAGGTTTAGATAGGTCGTCTGGTTTGGGTAGTGAAAGCCTGGAGTGCAAAAAGCTTTTATGTAGTCTTATTAATCCATCAAAACAGAAGTAATGGCTTTAACTAGACTGTAGTAGTTGTTAAATGTTGACTGTAACAAAGCAATAGCTGTTAAATAACAATGGCATGCAAAGCTGTTACAAAGCCTTTTTTTTTTTTTTTTTTTTTTGTAAAAGATCCCCTTTAAAATTCTTGAACATTTGTGTTCTCCTTTGTGCCAGTATTTTTGAAATCTGGTTAGTACAATGATGCCAATCTGAGGAAAGAAGTATTATTTTCGTGATCTGTTAATTATGAGGAAAATATTGTTAACCTTAATACTGTTAACTTAAAAAATGGGACAGTTAATAAGTAGAATGCAATAGTTGTTGTATTTGAAACCCAGTCACTTCTCTTGCTTTCCTTAAATCCTTTGTCGGTAAGATCCATGGGGATTTTGCTACTCAGTTCTGTCATAGATCACCAGCTCTTAAAGTTACTGTCTGTGTGCTAAGAAACAAGCATTACTACTTTCTTTTAAGCAAAATTCTACTTTGCAAACGCCAGTATCTAGTGAAAGTAGGGGTACTAGCTGTTTAATCCACCGTTTTGTGTCACATTACCCTGATACGACAAAGGGAAGAATATACTGAAAAATGATCACAGGTAGATAGAATGACTTAGCATAGGTCACACAGTCAACGAGATACTTACTTGATAGGGGTATGCTACCAGTTCTAATCCAGGATTTCTTTGCTTTCTTTCTAGAAGTCTATGAAGATAAACTACCTTTATATATTTTAAATACTACTTAAATGCCATGCAGCATGATAAGCAGGTTACAGTGAATAACCTGCATTTCTCATTGTCCAAATAAACCTGAAAGTGGTAGTGTGGTGGATGCCCGGAGTTCCTGCCCACCACTGACCTTTCTGTCCTGGTTTATCTAGGATCTTCTCTAGGCTGGAAGTCGCATTAAGACAGCTCGAGACTAACAAAGCACATTTATACATTTCAAACTGATGGCCTCAGGATGTGATTTGTGCTTTTGTGCTTCTACCCTTGGAAACTAATAAAACCCAGTGTTCTAATGCAAGAAATGGGTAGTATAAAAGACAGTCAAAGTTTAGAGTATCTGAGAATTTTGATTTTCCTCAGATTGAGGAAAAGCTAAGCAGCTTCTAAAGCAGAGAAAGGCAATAAAGTATTTAATATTCTTATATCTGAATATTTCTTCTCTTACGACAAACTCCAGGTTTGAAAGCTTAAGAATCTAACTTGTTTTTCTCCCCAGAGATGTAACTGCATGTATATAATGAACCTGTTAGGTGAGTGATTGCCTGCACGACAGACAGTAACCCTGCACACATGGGTCATTAGGCTAATTACCTGCTTACATGAAGAGGCTAATGCTGTATGTTTATTTATGGTTGTGATGTTTTAACTTAGACATTTGAAAATCTCTCCTGGTCTGTATCTTGCATTATTTCTTTGCTTTTACATCACCACAGAGTTATTTGTGGTAAATTGAGGTAAATCTACTAAATGTAATTAGATTGCCATAAAGAATCATACATGCTTTAAAATTCTATGCAGACTGCAGGACTGACAAAATTCAAGATGAATTTTAAGGTTTGCTTGGATGGGCAAAATGAGAAAGAAGGAGGGAAGAATAAGGAAGAGAAAGCATTATTTTTTTCCTTGCAGTGTAAGTAAATTGTCCTTAGAAACATATGCCATTAAATTATTTCAAATGCAAGAGAAATGTCCCACACTTTAAAAGTGGTATTTTGTGTTTCCCTTTACACCCCATTCTGTGAAGTGTACAGATACACTTTTCTGAAATGCAAGGGGATAAGAATGAAAGCAGGGTGCCACACACCACCGAGTGCCCCTGTCCAGAAGAAATAGGTGATGGTGCCTCGTCTGTGAGGTGTGGGCAGGGTCTTCAGGATCGGGTACTGAGGCTGAGTGTCCTGGCCTGGCAAACACAGCCGTGGTCCCTGTGACTGCAGTGAAGAAATGTTGAAGAAATTGCTGTCTACCTGGACTTAGCACTTATGTGCTGGTCTTTTTCCGAAAAGTCATCTGAATCGGGTTGGTCTTTAGTGATAGTAGTTATATTCTCAGACATGTATTTCTGCCCTCCAAGCAGTGAGTATTACAGCTTCATGTAGCTCTATTTCTGTTTATTAGTACATTTTATATTTAAAAGATATGGTATGATATGGTATGATATGGTTTAGGAAGGACAAGATTTCAGCAACAAGGAAACTTTCTCTTGGGTATTTCAGTATTATTTTCAGACTTCCTTTATTTCTGAAAGTATTCTTCTATATCTATAGGCATGTGCATTTGTGTTATTCTTTGAATATAAGAAGTTATAAATTGTGGGTCTACCTTGCCTGCAATGCAGTGCAGTGTTAACGTATTTCCACTGTGCGCAGTGGACTTGAAAAGGTGCAGACACAGACAGTGGAGGCAAACAGAGAGATGGCAATGGATTAAATTTCTCTCAGGCAATTCAGAAAAGATTATATTGTCCCTTTTGCATTTACGTATTTAGTAAAATATTCAAGCAGTTTTACTTGCATTTTTGAAAGGCTGTAAATGAGTCTAAACAGCCAATTTGTGAAGACACCGTAACGGAAATGTGAACAGCAGCTCACAGCCTTATAAAACTGAACTTATTCATTGCAACTCCAGATACAGATGTAATTCATCCACAGTGGGTCAAAACCTCAGCTGTTGTGTAAGACTGAAAGACTGACTATAAAAGCTTGTAAATATCTTGAGATATTTGGAAGTGTAAGCAATTACAATTTTTTTAGCAGGCTCTATGGTCTTTTATCAAGCCCAGCATTCATTGGTATTATCTTTTCATCTGAGTTTCCTCATTCAAATGAATTGCATGATAACATTAGAAAGAACTGCCTATTTCATTATTATGCCTCAAGGATCTCTATATCCCTCCTACTAATAAGAAACTATTTCGTAAATTACAGGTTTTCACTCCACTTTATCAAGCCAGCCTTCCTGCAGTGCCCGTTTCTCTGGTAGCAGCTAAAACACATATGGTAGCTAAATTTAAACCGAAGTTTGTTGTGTTGGTCTGTGTTGTGTTATGATCTGTCTTTCTGGTGGTTATGAACCACTCGGTGAGGCCACTGCTGTAGTGTTCCGTTTGTTTCCCAGAGGAGTTCTCTGGGCATTTCTTCTCTCTTTTGAGTACCTTCTAGATTTTCCAAGTATCAGAGAACAGCAGGCTCGTCTCTGCCTTTGCTTATTTCAAGTACATTTCTGTGGACCTCAGAGATGTAACTAGTGAATTACGGTAGAGTTTGGGTCAGCACCAAGTCTTGAGGCCTCTCTTCATTACGCAGGTTTATTTCCTTGAGTTTTATAATATCCCTAGTTTGCCACTGCCAGACAATACATGTGAAAGGGGAGAAGAAACTGACCTCTTCCAAAGTAAACAGCAGTGCCACAAGGGTTGTGAGCGTGGCTTGGTTCAGGTTAAGAAAGGGCAGTCGTCCGCCCCAGCCGCGGCTCGGGCAGACCCTCGCGGAGCTGTGTTGCAGCTGCGAGGGTGCAGCTCCACCTCCTCCCACCCGTGACCGCATGCACTCTTCCCACGAGCCGCGACCTGGATGGTGGCACACGTCATCCCCACCCTCTCAGCCTCTCCTTTCTCTTCCCTTCCCTCATCCTCGATAGATGTCCAAAAAGTCAGCCACAGGCTTTGCATCAGAGATGCCCAGTGCTTGCTGCAGCATTGCTCTCCTGCTGTTATGCTCCCCTGACCCTGACAACTGGCACATACTGCTTTTACCCAGTAAGTGTGAGACCAAGGGCAAGAATTTAAGAAAGGCATTCAGTTTAAGTAATACTTTTGTAAAAAATTAAAGCTTTAAGCAGATAACAGAATTCTCTAAAAGTGTTGCTTTTAGCCTAAAAGTGGCAAGGCACTTTGGGGATTTTGATTGTTCTATAGTTAATAAATTATCAACGCTACCAATAGAATAAAAACAATATACACAGATAATCTGTTTTGGCACCATGTTGTGCTCTGCACAGTCTGCAGCCATCTAGACATTGTGTCAATAAGAACATTAGAAATGAAACACAGATTGCTACCAGCAACAGCTCGTGGATGTTTTTTTCCTTCCCAAATTCCCTCTAACTTCATGTCTTTGGCAGATAGCAATTAATTCACCGTTCAAGTCAAGCAAATTTGTTCTGCTATATAGACAGGAAAATTTCACAACAAGAGTTGGTACGGCTGTTTAATCAATAAATCACATTTAAACTATATTTTGTCCTCTTGGTCTTTAGCAGCTTCTAAATGTTTCTGGCATTCTCACATCTCCAGATGTTAAGCAGTAGGCTGAATTTTTGCCAGCCAAAGGCCTGTGGACCGAAGTACATCATGTATAGTTACAAAATATACCATAAATGGAATTTAATTGCTGTAAATTTCTCCTGCTGTTATTTTGCTTTTATTAGGCCTGAACATCTTGTATTTATTTCTCCTAGACTTTAATTCATTCCTTTACTGAGAAAGAAAATTACAAATCCTACAAAGATTATGAGGACAAAGTTGTCCGGCTTAACGAAGTCAAATACATTAGACTCTGCTTTAGCAGCCAGCAGTACCTTTGTGTCACCATTTGAATAATGCTGATTGGGCATTTGTACTCTGTCCTGTGTGAGGATCTTGGCAGGGTGTAGAATTTGACTGGCATCTTTGTGTTATGTCTGCACGTGAAGTACTCGGTGTCTTGCAAGGCTGAAGTTTAGTGCAAGCAAATTAGTTGGGTTAACAGCCAAGACTTCATAAACAGTGAGGGTAAACTCAGCCTCTCAGCTGGCAGCCTAACACACTGATGTAGAGAACTTTTTTTTTTTTCCCCCCCCCCTGGAATGAGCTGAGTAGGTGAGTATTTGTTAGTAGAGCAGTGCAGGCAAAACAACCGATCTCTTGATTTTTTATACCAAGCTTAGAAGATGTGTGTGTGGGTGAAGTGTGTGTTAATGTATACAGAATGAATAAGATGAATCATGATCCATTACAAAGTTGTAGGTGAGCTTCTTAAATAGAGGCTATATGGTCTGTGCTCTTTTGCTTCTTTTTTCATTCTGTGGATTAGGATATACCTCTCTAAATTATTTAAAGTTCCACTACCTGAAACTGTAGCTTTTGAACCTAAAATTCCAGGCTGTACCTACAAGGAAGTTGATAAGAAGCACTTGTGACAGTGCAACATGGCACTCCCAGTACTCCTGTGTGGAGAACTCTTAGGCATGGTGGATCTGGTTCAGATCACATTGCGTTAGTGTGAAAAGGCTTGTGTGCATTTATTGTCCGCAGGTCCACTGAAGGGCTGTGTCATTGCGCTGTTGTCATCAGAAATAGAAATACCATAATAGTATTTGTTCTCTGTTCCTTAC
>WBNA01000606.1:94031-127150 GCA_013398345.1 Nothocercus nigrocapillus
ATAGTGTGAATCTATGTTTTGATATGCATTGTTTGCATATATAAAGTTAATATTTAAGGATGTAGGTCTGATTTTGGCATGAAATAAAGTAAATGCATACCGGACCGTTTTCAGCTGTGGGATGTTTGCTGCCTGTTGCCTTCTGGGTAGTTTAGAGTCAGGGCACAGGAGTATTTTGTACTTAAATATGATTTTTATCCCTGATGTTGCATTAAAATGTTCTAAGCAATGCAGCTAAGGCTGCTTTTTCTCACATCTGATGAGAACATTTTAGTTTCTTGAATCCTTTAGCCGGTTTATTCCATCAAGGCACCTCCTTTTTGACCATGGATATTTCCGTCTGCTGAAGACAGCATTGTTACTGTTGATTAATGGCTTGTTAAGTCCAAGGTGTTCCAGATACTCATTACACAAAGAAACAAGGATGTGATCCTGCAAGGACGTGGCAGTATGTATCTATTCTGATAACAGCAGGAGACTGGGGCTCCGAGAATTAAACACTAGTGTATATTTTCCTAGTCTTTTACCTGAAATAAAGTGTGTTTAAAATGAGTTTTTCGGAAATGAAGACTAGCACATCTGAGTGTTGTGAAACTTACAGAAAAACACACAGGAAAGTTATTGCTGAAATTGCTGAATCTGTGGTTTTTTTTTGTTTGTTTTTTGTTTTTGTAACTGCAGAAAGTGAGTGAGAAAGTAGGGGGTGCAGAAGGAACCAAGCTAGATGAGGACTTCAAAGAAATGGAAAGGGTAAGTCTGAATACAGGTATGTATATCCATGATTACTGTTTATTTTTCTTTCTAGGACAGGATTTTCTAACCTTTTGTCCCCAAATCAATCAAGTAATTTTGAGAAACTCATATTTTATTCAGCAGGATTGAAATTTCAGTCCCTTTTCATTCTCTGACCAACAAATGCATAGTATATATGCACTCTGTAAAACACCAGTATTGCAGTGATTGAGACTAATACCAGCTATATTAGCTGCAGGTAAACCTTTGGTGGTTGTTCTGGGGGCAGAAGGTGCCCGTGATTCATCCATGATGCACCCTGAGCGTCAGCTTAGAAGAGCAAGGACCCTGGATATTCGCTCATGGGCCCAGGGTTCCCTCTGGGCAGCCCCCACTGACCACGTCCACTGTGAACAGTGTTTATGGGAAAACAGTCAGCTTTTTTATGGGAAAAAAAAGTAGGCTTGCCATGGGTGGTGGTGTGAACATGCCACCTGAAAAGGGTAGTGATGGCAGCTATTTTTCTGGCTTTGACTTTCAGAGTCACCAGTAAATCCTGTAAAGCAAGCTGCTGGTAGGCAATTTGTAAGATATGTATGTGATATGCATTCCTGGCACAGAGAAGCAGATGCAACTTCTGTGTATTTGTGAAGAGAAATGGGGAAAGACTTTGGATGGAATATAAAAGAAAACTACATAACAGGATTGTCCTTTCTCCTGCAATGCAAGCACTGCAGAGTAGATTGCTCTTCGTCCCCATTTTCTCTTTAAAGTGGATGCAAGTGTAGAAACTAAAATCAAAACTGGAAGTTGATAAAGAAGATTTAGGAAAACGATGCAAGGTCAAGAATGGAAAATAGGACAGCACAAAGGCGGGGTGAGCCCCATGTATGGCTTGTGGGTAGCACAGGATGGCACGCGGGGGATGCTCCTTCCTGGCCCCATGCCCCTGCGTCCCTTGTCAGCTCTTTCCTCTGTGGTGGATGTGTCCCTGCTGCACGTCCCGGCCATCTGCTCCCTCGTCCCCGCTCTCCACCGCAGCCTTCCAGCCCTTTCTGGGCTCCCCACCGGGCAGTTCAGCTATTTCTTTACCCCCGGCTGCCAGTCCTCTTCTGCTGCTTTGCGTAAAGCAGAGAGCAAGACCTGGCAGATGGCAGTGGTAGGAGAAAGGAGGAAAGAGGTCAAGCTCAGCATGACCATCTTATCTCAGGTGCTTACTCTGAAAATAGGAGTTTGCTTTTGTTGCAAAGCAGTTTGCTCCGCGGGACACAAGCTACCTGACAGAGAAATCCACAATTCACAAATGCAGAGTGCAGAAAGGCTATAGGAAACCTTACATCTGCAGAAGGGGCATTTCTTCCTTTGAGGCCCAGTTCTAAGAGATATTGCATTTTTTGCTGGAAGATGCATAAATCTTGCAGCTTCCAACAAAGACTGTGGATGCAGATGGTGCTCGTCATCTCTTGGATGAACTCGGATTGCAGACCATTGCTTTAAAGTTTTATGGATACTAAGCAGTTTGTTGAATGCAGAATAGTTGCATACTTCTACACTACATATAACTTAGAAAACTGGTGTGGAAAATTGCTTAAGAAATTAAAGAGTTCCTGTGGAAGGAAGTAATGATCTTCAGTCCAGAATATTCAGCCTTATTTTAAATGCCTAAATATAAAATAATTCTTTGTTGTTTCAGTTCAAGGAAATAAATGGTCAGCACCTCCATGGTGACAGGTTTCTTTATGCTGGTTACTGAGAGAGACTTATTCTTTCCTATCCCATTTTTACCAGAATCAGCCTTGAAGGAAACAGACAGTTCCTTTGGTCTTTAGTGGGTTGTTTGGATTGACATCTGCTTTCTCTTTGCTTTTCCTGTTAATAGGAGGTCAGAGAGTACTTTGAACAAATAATACTTCAAATAGTTTTCAGTGACTTTGTCTAAGCAAAAGTTTACCCTTTTTGCGGCATGTCTTAGGGTGGTGTACATCTTAATCAGCATCACTTACTGTATGAAACTCCTTGTGCAACCAAAATTACATTGTACTCCTATTTTCCCCTTTGCTGCCAGGATAATGGCCTGACTTAAGAGTGATTCAGCTACAAATTAAACAGTGGGATAATGGTTTCTGTAACAATTCAGGCAAATTTCATTATGCTTATTCTGATACCAGTACTGGATTTAGTCAGCATCAGTTCTTAGGCACAGAAAAATAATGAGAATACAAAGAGAGAAAGAGAGAGAAATGAAGAGAGGAAAAAAAAAATCTTATTTTTGTCCAACATCTCTTTTCTTGTTTCTTTTCTTGTTTCTTTCTGTTTAATTCTTTCTTTTTTAGAAAGTGGATGTCACCAGCAGAGCAGTTATGGAAATAATGGCCAAGACAATAGAATATCTTCAGCCCAATCCAGGTAATATAATTTCAGTCCAACACAACACTTGCAGCACTGTGTTAAGACTTTTTTTTTTTTTTTAATCTCCACCCATATACGGTCCGACAGAGCTCACCCTTAGTGGTGCAGGTAAGTTTAAAGCAAAACCAGTGGAGTTACTGTGAAGTGAAAAGACTTGAGATGAGCGCAGACTTCTGTATCAGTCCACGGAATGGAGGGTGAATCTTGTGGGGCAAGCTGGTTTTCTTTTGTACGTCTTCATGTTAAGTAAAGCATGTGCTGAGAAGTCGTGTGTTTCCTCGCAAGGAGCTGGGTGCTGGGGCACGGAGCGGGCTGGTGGCCAGGGCTCGTGCGTGGGGCACAGAGCCTGTCCCACCGCCCGCGAGGGCGCAGGGGAGCCGGCGCCACGGCTGCAGCGATTCACCTCTGCCTGCTATAACACAAAATCGAAGCAGGGCTGATAGAGGTAGTCGGGCAGTTCAAAGTGCAGTTTTTTCCTTTTTCCCCCTCTCCCATTCTGTCCGTTTTTAACACAATTTTGAGAGACAGGCAGGAGAAAAATACTTTTCTTGCAAGTTGTTCTGGAAATAGATAGGACTGCAATAGTATGAAAACCTACAAAAGATACAGCCCAGTTACTGGGCTGGGGCATGGGGTAGACTATAGACCTAATCAGAGGTGACGAAGTTAAACTTTCAAAACAGAGATAAATGACTGGTTTCCATGAGGAGAGGAAGAATTTTGTGGTTGGGCTTGTGGAAAGCTGCATGTGCCGCTCCTGCCGGTCAGATTGGTCGGATCATGACGGGAAGCTGTCGTGGTTACTAGTGAACCATTAGGTCAAGCAGCTAATAGGGGGTTCCATAGTTAACTGAAAATGTAAGGGTTTTTATACAAGCATAAATCAACATTAATTTCACTGATGAAATCAATGGCTTTAAGCAAGAGCAAAATGAGCACAGATGTAAAATTAGGCCCTATGACTAATATCTTGGAATTACATGGAAGAAGCATCAAAATTCAGGAGGAATAATTAACATTCGCTGAAATTCTGTTGGAAGCAGACTTGAGCTGGTAGGAAATATTTTATCTCCAATGTGACAGATGAGAGAGTGGTGCTGGGTATAGCTATTAATTCGTGATATTTACAAGTTAGACGACAGAGTGAAAAAGCATAGCGTGATGCTGCTGCCAAGGGATGAAAAAAAAAAAAAAAAAGGATATTTACAAGTTCAAGGAGTGTTAAAGAGAAAATAACGATGACTAAAATGGTTTCTAGGTCAACAGATGGAATAGTGTTTATGACTTGGGCACATAGCTTCATGACTTGCCATCAACAGGCTCTCTGCGGGAAAAGCAATAGGCCTGACAAACATTATGGGGCTAGTGATAAAATTGTTAACTACTGTCAAGCTGCTGTTGTGCAACATAGTATAGACTGAGTAATAAGCTTTGGCTGCTTCGTGCTGCTCTGGCTGCCTTCCTGACACCTCTGAGTGATTATGATTGAATCACAAAAGCGGCCCACACCAGCAGCAGCGAGCAGAATTTCTGGAAGTAGCTCAAGGTGAAGTTTCCACCACCTAGGGAGGATACAACTTTGCATTGATGCAGAAAACAACATTCACATACTTCAACTACACATCTTTCACCTTCTTGTCAAGCATGTGAAAAGGATCAGAAAAATAAAATGGTAGTAATGAGGAATATTTGGGGGTTTTTTTGCTATGTGTTTCATGCCATGAGTAGGCAAAGATGGCAGACAGAGCAGGATTGCCTCCTTCAGCTCTTGCATGGCCTTAGATTGATTTAGACTTGTTATTAAAATGCAAAAAGGTGATCATAGTGATAAGAATTGCTTTGAAACTGAAAGAAATTCTTCTTCAAAATTTTCCTGAGGGGTCGAAAATGTGCTTTTCCAATATTTCCCATTTGCTTTTCCTTTTCTAAATATAGAAAATATAAAGAAATAGAAATATTGATAGCAATAAATCCCAGGAATGTTAATATTAATATTAATATGATATTCCTTATCAGAAACATTTAACAGAATATTTTGCTTAAAAGCTTATCTAATTTTAATAGGGTTTGGAATGCAATGCACATTATGAGATATGTAGGGTAGCAGAGTACAGTAGTGCTAGAGATCATTTGGCTTTGTGCTATATTTGGAATCAATAGATGAGGCATGCTGTATTGTCCAGCATTACTAAACAATTAATGAACTCATGCTGGAAAGAAAAGAAAAGGCTACTAATGACAAAGAGAGGTGAACATATTGAAAGAGGTGCTGGGTTGAAGTTAGCACAAGTGAAAAAGACAGCCTTGTCTCCTTCCCAAGCAGGGAAAAAAAGCTGGAGCACAGCTGGGAATAACTAAAATTGAACTTGGTGAATGCTCAGACCTTTTCATGCATATGTGCAAAACCACGACTTAAAGAGAACAAGATGCAGGATGAACCTGATTGAAAGTATAAAGAATGAGCAATGCTGAAGTTAGCTTCAAACTCTCTTGTGGCCGCTGTTCCTATGATTCACTGTGGTTCTGTCAACACTTCATGCTAAGGTGCATCATTAGTGACACCGTTCAGGGCACTGAAACGGAGGGGAAGTGCAACCAGGGAAAGAATCAGGCATTCACTCCACTTGCATGTGGCATTTCATACATTTCTGCCCATCCTCACTCAGGCTCAAACACAGCCGAGAAAAGTAACTACATGTAGCACACTAACAGAATAAGGCAACTGACTGGGGGTGGCATCTCCAGACGGACTCGCACACGGGACCTCTGCGCCCCTGGAAGCTAATGGAATCAGCTCTGCAGGAGCAGTGGAGCGAGGTCGTCGAGGAGTGTCTTCCGAAATGCACTTCTAAAACAAGATTACATGGGCCACGAGATTTCCACCAGGAAATAAAACTGACTTTATGAACCAGATTTGATTTTTAGATTAGATTAACTTTTCATGCTTACCATACTGTTGCTTTCTACTCTTTTCTATCTGCCCAGAATAAAGCTGCTTCTTTTTATACTCTTCTTTGATTTTACTCTTGAAATTTTCAATTTGCTTCCCATACCTTTGTTTTCATTTCCTGTCCCCTTCATTTTATTTGTGCTATAGTTTATTTTATGCTTCCTTTATGTTTTATACAATTTGCTTAGTTGATTTGCTTTTGATTTTGCTTAGTTCTCAGAGTTCTCTTTCTGTCTTCTTATACATGTCAGAGTCGTTCCCCAAATGGTAACATTAGGTTTAACTATGCCTTCTTTGTGTCATGCCCCGATAATTACTAATTGGCGTCAACAAGAGTCTTATACTGATCTGAGTAGTTTTGGATTCTCTAGGATTTTTTCCTTGGAAAGCAACACATCTAACATCTCCTCCTTGAGCCAATATTAGGATTATCTTCCTTACAATGGCACTTTTAAAAGCCAGACACTTCATTAAAATGTGGTTCCTTATACTGAACAGTCAGCCAGTCTGTTGCCTGCAGTTTTGTAGCACACTACAACAGAAGGCATCAACAAATTCAAATGCAGAAAAGAATGATCTTGTGACACTGAAGGGTAGTGAGAAAGCTTACAAAAACATAATTACTGTGTGTTAAAAATATGTTGCCCTTTCATAAACTGCCTCTCAGGCAAAATATGTACTACAACAGTTTCCTGATTTTCCTGTGTGTGTTTGTGTGTCTTAGTCTGTGCATACATATGTGTGCCACAAAATGAAATATGTTCAGCAAATGGAGCCATCTCATGATGTAGAGTCTTCAAAGTAAATTAAGATTGAAACATTATTGACTCTAGTCAGCCAGTGTTTTGCTTTATTCCAAAAATTTGTGCAAGGTTGAGTATTGACTAATCACTTTTGCATACATCAGCATAAGTTACTGATGTTTTGTCCATGGAAATGCATCAGAGTAACTGAGGTAGAGTCTTTTGCAGTAAAGAAAGTGGAGCTATTCATAGCTGCCTTCTTGTAGCATACACAGTAGTGTAGGTAGAGGCAACCACTCTGATCCAACTCTGAGCCAACTCAGCTGGCAGTAAGATATAGCTGGCAAGATTTGAAGTAAAACACAATTACTTAATTCATTCTCTGAATGCTATTCACATTCTGTACTTGCACAAATTTTCTGTAAACACATCAACAAAAAATTTAATTCTTTTTTTCTTCTGACTTTGTTTTCATCAGTTATGATAATTATGTGTGCCATCTCTTGTTTTGCAGTTGTGTATCAGAAATAGAAGATAAGATGAAGTACAGTCAAAAAGCATGAGTTTCTCCAAATCCTCATAAAAAATAAGAACTGCTTTAAAAATAGTTTGTTATCATCCTGTTTGTTTTTGTTTTTGTTTTTTGGTTCGTAGATTTTAATTCTACAGTAGAAAATCTTCCAAAAATTGAAAAATCTTGAAAAACCTTGGAGTCTGTAGTAAGGTGTCCACTCTGGACTTGTCCTTGAGACCAAAGGTGGCCCAGTGTGTTTCCTGTCTCATCTGCACAAATCCAAACATTGAGAATATGGAAATGGGTTAAAGATTTTTCTTCCTGTGTCTTAACTCATGTCAAATATGCTGTCTTGAGAGTGTTTCTGGGCTTTCTTTTGTCCAAGTGATTTCAAGGGAAGTTCTAGCTTGGTGTTCAGGACAGAGCCTCCTCTGTGATCTACCAGCTAAAGAAAGCTTCTGCAAAAGTCAGTGACCAACAAGATTTCATGTCCTCACTCAAAATCGTTTGTGGAAATTAGGCAGTTCAACATTTCAGGTGAATTGGATCATTCATAGAATCATAGAATCCTTAGGGTTGGAAGGGACCTCTAGAGATCATCTAGTCCAACCCCCCTGCTCCAGCAGGGACACCCAGAGCACGGGGCACAGGGTGGCAGCCAGGCGGGTTTGGAAGATCTCCAGAGAAGGAGCCTGCACAGCCTCTCTGGGCAGCCTGGGCCAGGGCTCTGGCACCTTCACTGTCAAGAAATGTTTCCTTAAGTTCCTGTGGAACTTTTGGAGCTTCAGTTTGTGGCCACTCTAAGCATTTAGAGTAACTAACTACTGTGTATTTATAACTCTGCCACTGGCCTGTTTCAGCTTCCAGAGCTAAACTCAGCATGATCAACACTATGTCGAAAATTCGAGGCCAGGAAAAGGGACCAGGTTATCCTCAGGCTGAAGCCTTGCTGGCAGATGCAATGCTGAAATTTGGTCGAGAACTTGGAGAAGAATGCAACTTTGGTGAGTTGACTGCTTCCCTCTCAATTATAATTAAATAAATTTTGTAATTAAAAAATATTAAAACATTGTAATTATTTAATTCTATAAAGGAAGAGCTTCCACAGGATTTCAGAATTTAGTTTCATCAAGCTTATCCTCAAAGTTTGGTCTAGGGCTGTTTTCATGGTGCAGATCCAGTATCTTCTAGAGACTGGGACCAGAGATCTTTTTCCTGTGAATGAAAGTTGTTTCCATTTGGAACCATGTCTGTATTGACCTTGTGCTGTGTATCACTTGTTATATTACTAGGGATATGTTGTGTTGAAAAGGTGTATGTTTGGAATATGTGTTATCACTATCTGTGTGTATGTATGATAAAACCTGTCTGTTTTCAGAATCTTTATAATTAATGTTTCTGCCTTCACTTCAGGCATGGAATAAAGGCTTATAAACATTTTTAATTTCAGTTTTGAAAATGCTCATTCCTGTATTCTGCTCAGCCTTTTTTTCTGTTCAAATTACCCATTTTAAGACATGAATGACTACTCTTGTCCTATCTATAACTTCTCACTCTCTCCACCCAAATGGCTTTGCAGCTGCCTAAGTTAGAGATGTTCTTCATTCTGTTCTTCAACCGTAGAATTTAATTAGAAGAGATCACATTCAGAGCAAGAACTTATGTTTGTGTGGTATTTCTGCAGCCATTTTTATAGGGCAGTACCCTGAACACTGAAATAGGACCTTGAAACATCTGCTTCTTCTTTGAGCCATCATAAAATGTTGTCTGGAGCATAAAAGCATCTGCAGTGAAGATGGTACTTTTCTTATTTGTTGCACAAAATGGACCTATTAGCTTGACAGATAAAGGATAATTTCTACTAAAGATTGATGAATTGTTTCTTTTATATTTTTTTTTCCTCCAACTTGCTAAATTTTGAACCTATTTTCAAATGGAAAACGAAATAATGCAACTCAGTCTGCATGTTACATGATGATCACACTGGTGTACAGCAGAATAGATCTGACAGTTATTTTCACATTCGTAACTAATAATAGTGAGTACATCTGCCTGTTACCTTTCATCCCTCTAGAAGGCTATTTAGTTTTGCCATATGTTGGTCTCTGCTTGGGAGATAGAGGCAGGGCTTCTTGTGATTTTTCACATTTTTAGTTTTTGAGACCCTTTGCTTTCTTTGAAAGTAGACTTTCTTCTACCATCCTAAGCCTCATAGCAGAAAGGTATTTTTGTGCATCCTGCTGTCATCTCCATGCTGAGGAGAAAAGCAGAGTCATGTATTTGGTAGATGTAAAAGGAGGCTTGGAAAAAATAAAAGACAGGTAATTCTCACTGAGATTTTGTCTCCACTAAATGTATAAACTTGACACTTGCATCAAAAAAAAAAAAAAATTAGTGAAAACATTAACAATTTTTACTTTTGAAACTCACACTGAGACAGACAGGGAGACACAGACTTCTGTTTCAGGTATTGTGGTGGCAGCACTGCAGTAAGTAGAGGCAGTTATTTTCCAGCATGTTTTTCTCACCCGAGCAAGGGATAAGCAGACAACGTGGTGTGGTGATGGGCTTCTTTGATGCAGTGTGGGTTCTCAGCTTTGTCTGTGTAGGAATGTGTAAACTCTGGGGGCTGCAGAAGTGAAAAATACATGTTGTCCTTTCGCATGGTGCATCATATTCTGTTTCCTTCCTTGAGGTTGCAAGTGAAATGTTAACTGAAATTTCCTTGACTCAGCCTCATTCTACAGTAATTTGGAACTATGCTATTTTAAGATAAACCAGGCATCTTTTCTTTCAGGACCAGCACTTGCTGATGTGGGAGAAGCTATGAAAGAGCTTTCTGAGGTCAAAGACTCCTTAGATATGGAAGTGAAACAAAACTTCATTGACCCACTGCAGAATCTGCATGACAAAGATCTGAGAGAAATACAGGTATTGCTATCAGCGTCGCATTCTAGTAGTGTGCAGAAATAGACTGTGCGTATTTCCAAAACGTATTTTGGTTGTGCAGCTTAAATATGTTCTTTCAGATTCATAGATGATCTGATTTTAATCTCTTCTGATTGGAGTTTCACTTTTCAGTTCCACCTTTGTCCCTGATGATTTGGAAGAAGAAAGATCTAAATACTAACTTTTTGACAGTAGCGTAGTCAAGTTGGAAAATCTTATTATTTTGCAGAAACAAGAAAAGTGTACTAATTCAACCATTTGAAAAGTCTTGTCACTATCTGAATAGATGAATAGGTATTTACATTCAATTTTGTAATGCATGACATGCAGAGAGATTTAGATAGTTGACTCTAGATTGGCACCACTCTTTTGTACATATGCAATTTTCGTCCAAAACATTCCCAGGAATCGAGAACACAAATACCATTTGCTTGCACAAAATGTGTAGTTAGTCATCCAATTACCGCCCATCATTTATAGAGAAAAATTGTGTACGTGCATACTTATGTGGAGACAGCTAATTTTATAATTGTAGAGGGAAAAGCAAATACATCAAATGCTCATCTGTAGGAATAACTATTCTTTGGAGTCACATGGTTAAATATGAGAATAAGCTAGAGAATCTTTAAAAGATAATTTCAAAAGTTAAGATCATTAAGTGAAAAGTAGTGAAAATGGAAAAAAAAATCCTGTTCATCTTGTTCATGAAAACTCTGACCTAAGCAAAAATATACCAATTT
The DNA here is from genome assembly GCA_013398345.1 of Nothocercus nigrocapillus. Taxonomy (NCBI): domain Eukaryota; kingdom Metazoa; phylum Chordata; class Aves; order Tinamiformes; family Tinamidae; genus Nothocercus; species Nothocercus nigrocapillus. The sequence continues at coordinate 105,069 of WBNA01000606.1, forward strand.
GTGCTTTTAATGTAATTTTCCCTTAGGATTCTAGCAGAGAAACACAGTGCAAATAATTCCAAATCATCTGTTTAAAGTTAGAAACTCTCATAACTTCTATTCAGGTGTTCAAGGTTTTTGTTTGTTTGGTTGTTGTTTTTTTTTAATGTTGGAGGTGTATTGTTTTGAGATGTCAATGCAGAATGATTTCTTAGGTGAAATGTAAAATGACCTCATTGCTGTGTGTTTTTCCCCCTGGAGGAAGAGGTGATACTGCAGAGAGACAGCACAGATTTGTAGATGCATGTGAGCTGCCTAGTTATATGCAGTCTTACATGCAATTGTAATGAATTCTTAATTCAAAGAAAGGAGAGTTTGGAAACGGACTTCATACTGAGCTTGCATGTGCCCTTCTGTTTTACAGCATCACCTAAAGAAAATGGAGGGTCGGCGCCTGGATTTTGATTACAAAAAGAAAAGGCAGGGCAAACTCCCTGATGAAGAACTTCGCCAAGCTCTGGAGAAATTTGATGAATCCAAAGAGATTGCTGAGTCAAGCATGTTCAACCTTCTGGAGATGGATGTGAGAAATTCCTTGTTTGTGCTTTGAGCTGACCTTTAAAATTAGAAAGACATTGGTGCAGTGGTGAAAGCAGTAATCTAAAATCTAAAAGCCTTTTTAAATCTTGCATAGAAATGTGCTTCCTAGCTGTGTAGAATTATTTGTACCAAAGACAAAGCATCTTCATGCTCTAAAATTTATAAATCTAAGTCATGATTTTTACTTAGCTGTGGTTGGGGTTTGGTTTGAGGCTTTTGTTCAAGAGGTAGCGTGCTGGGAGGATCAGTAAAAATCAAAAATGAACTTTGCAACCCCCAGGTCTCTGTCCTAACCTAAAGCAATGATGAGTAGAAAAGCCAAAGTTAATGTGACTGCTCTAATGTGACTCTGCAGCTTAGATTCTGCCTACAAATTAGCTAAGGTTTTAGCATCTGACTGTAAGCCTGAAGGAATGAAATCAAACCTACTAGGTCTTTTTTGAGAGTTTGTAAGCTGTCTTTGCAGTGTTACTGTGATGGTGTCTTTTATATGCTATTGCTCAGCTGTTGGCACTGACCAAAAATGCGATGTTTTAATGTCAATCCTCAGATTGAACAAGTGAGCCAGCTTTCTGCTCTTGTACAAGCCCAACTGGAGTACCACAAGCAGGCCACACAGATCCTACAGCGAGTTACTTCTAAGCTGGAAGAAAGGTAACATTCACTTTTTGTAAGTTTGTCAAAATGTTTTATGTTTTGCAGAGGCTGAAAACTTATGATTAGTGCATGAAAAAGTTACTTTTTAGAATTTTTTACATTTATGGTTATGAAGACAAGGGTAATGTTATTTGCATTTGCAAACAGAGGTTGGTTTGATTTGGAGTATTCATATACTTCTGAGCATGACAGAGTTCAGGAAATTGTATCACCTCAGTAAGGCTAGTAAATGTGTTTTTAATTGAAAGCATGTACTTTCAAACACTATTAATCAGTAGGACTTAAGACTTGTTTTTTTGTACCATTCCTGCATTAATTCTAAAATAGTCTCTTTGAGAGATGTTATTAATGGCTGCTATTGAAGAAGATCTTGTGTTCTCTTCCCCCTGCAGGGAACCTCCATTGGCCAGATACTCAGTCTCTCACCATTTGCCAACAAACTAAATACTCTCCTTTTTAGTTCTATTGTCAGGTCAATTTTGATAAAAAGCTTAATTGACTTTACTTCTGCCATCCCCTCTTCTATAGCACTGTGTGCTGTCTCAGAATTAACTCAGCGTTTTTTTAATCTTAAGAAATCTTGTTTCCATCAACATGAAACAGATTGAATCCTCCTGAAATGAGGAAGATAATGTTTTTAGAAAGTTTATCAGCCTCCCACACACACATGCCCTTCCTGAAGAAAAATAGCATAAAGGAAAGTTTTATTTATTCCATGTAGTTCTGGATGACGTCTCCTAAAAACTGGCCATAATTCCCAACAGCAATCAGTGCTCAATATATTGCATAGAATGAATGGAAAGGCAACATTTTAATTGCATATGTTTCTTTGGTGTTTTCTAATGTCATTAGTATAGATGTAGTTTCAGGACCGCTGGGTCTTTCAGTGGTTATTTTCTCTGAACACACAGGCTTTAGGACTCATTCAATTTTAATTGTTAAACTTTTCTGTCATGTCCAGATTTGTTTTGGCAAGCAGGCTGTCCAGCAAGCTGTTTTTGGCTGCAGTTTTCAGCCCAGCCTAAAAAGCTAAGAGAGAATGATTGTCAGAGCTTTCCAAATGAATATTGCAATTCACTTACTGTACAGAAGCACTGAAAAGCCTTGGGAGCAGGTGGATTGTGTTTTAGTTCAGAAGTTATGCCATAAAGTGAACAAGTCTTCCTCTGCTACAGATTCCCCTTTCTGTGATGTCCACAATCGCCTTTGACTCAATTCAGATCATCCTTTGCCTATTTGAAACTTCTGCTAAATTGCCAATATTTTAACTTTGTGCAAATTGCTGGTCACCACACTATTAGCTTTTCAAGAATCTCACATCAGTCAGTCCACTTCTGTAGGTTGGCTGACCACAAAGCCTTTTCATTTAAATTTCTTTTGTCACCTCCCTTTTTTTTAGTATGTTCATGTTTTTGTTTATTAAGAAGACTAAGGTCCAAGTGACCAGTACTAATTACATCTTGGATGGTGAGGAAATTCTTGTTGCCAGAACTAAAACCACCTAAGTTAGAAGCTCATCTTTTCAGTAGTTCAAATCAAAATATGTTCTTTGTGCTACCAAGAGCATGTCTGGGCCAGTCTATAGCAGATAAGAGAAGATAAGCCATTAAAACATTGAGGTCATTACTCATGTATTCTTCTCTCTTTGATGACGGAAATTTAAGTGGAAACTGCTGAATATAAGCAACTGTGATTCCATCTCCCCTGTCTAGATTTTTCCCTGGAAAACGGACTTTTTCCTAGGAATTTTAGATTTCACAGTTTGGAAAACAAATTCAGAGGACTGGTGCATAATTTTTTAATTTCAGAGTCAAGAAAACTGGAGCTGTACACTTTTATGCAATAAGCACTCCAAATAAATTTTCTGCAACTGAAAATCAATATCTTCCCACACAGTCTGCTCACAAAATGACAGCAATTGGAATCAGTGCTCAGTAAAGACTTGTCATGCATAGCAGTAAAATGGCAGGTTGCAATCAAGGTAAAAATGGAGGGAGAGATATTTGTACAACCCTTCTCCAAGCATTGTTAAAATCATATCACAAGTTTTTCTCCATTAGAAGCCCCTCATTACTATTAGACAAAAATAAAGCAGCTAAAATGCTAATTCCTAGGAAAAAAAGAAAAATAAATAACCTCGTGGCATAGTCAACCCCCATTTTTGTTGTTGTTGTCAATTTAAACCAATCTTACAAGTAAAATTTACTCCAAATGCCCAAACTTGTTCACTCTATCATCTAATCAGTGGTCATGAACCTTGAAGCTTTGGAATTTTTAAGTATTTGGTGCATCTCGTCTATCAACCAGAAAGCTATGCTTGACGTTTAACTTTCTTCATGTTTTGGCAGAATAAAAGAGGCATCATCTCAACCCAGGAGAGAATACCAGCCCAAACCTCGTATGAGCCTGGATTTTACTACTGGTGAAAATACTCAGCACAATGGAGGGATATCCCATGCCACAACACCCAAACCATCAGGTAAGTGTAATGGCAATGTGACAAAATTAAGCAAAGTCTATCTGAAGCTTTGCTACAATAGAGAAGTTCAGCACTCCCTTGAAGAGGTGAGTTTTTCCACAAGTGAGGAAAAATGAGCATGAGGACAGTATAGGTGAAGGATCTTTAAAATGACTATATTGATTCCAGTGGTCCAGTAAAAAAGCAGTTTACAGAATTCTTTGTAAGTGTTTACATCCTGAGCTATGAGAGCATGGATGGATCATCCACCGCTATAAATTCTTTGGCCTTAGATTAGCAATTCTTTCGGTCCTAAAAGCTCAAACAAATGTTGCTAAATTCACCTTGAAATATAAATCTTGGCAAAATGGGCATTTAAAAAGCCCCCAAAACAGCTGAATCCTTTCCATGAAAATGCAGAAGCCTGACATGCTCCCCAAACCCAATAATGTTATCCTGCCCTTTAAGGCCAGGTATTACAGAAATAGCAGCCCGGAAGAAAAACAAGTGAAAATAAAAGTGAAGTCAAAGGAGGGAGGTATAAGTAAGGTGAAACATTTATATGACCATGCATAATTAATCACTTAAAGATTTTTTTTTTCATATCATCATGTATTAAGAAAGCCTTATCATTTGTTTCTCACAGTCATGGTCTTTTTTCCCACATTGTGGTAAGGGCTGCCCTTGCTGTGGACCCTGTCATCATGTGTTCCAGTTGACCTCAGTGACAATTCTCAGCACAATGAGCCTTGCAGGATTAAATGTTTTTCACTAAATCTCTAAGCAGTATTTCCTTCCTTCTGATCACATCCTGATGTGCATGCTTGACATTTTCCCAGTTGTAGTTTGCGACAGTATCTCCATTTGGTTTTGGGCACCTGCATCTGGAAACTGTCTTGTGCAGCCTTGTAAATGTGGAGCAGCCTCCCCTCTGTAAGGATGGGAAGGGATGGAGGGGATACAGTGCGGATTCCTTCTGCATGAGCATAGCTTGTGACTTGCTTGTAAAGCTCTCACTATCATGCCACTCGCAATTTTCTTTGGTCCTTTATTGTAGTGTCATTAGCACTGGTTAGTAGACCAATGGCAACAGACACTGATCCTCCTACATCTCCTAAGTGCTCATGTTTTCATCCTCAGAGAGACTGGGATTTAGCATTTTCTTCAACTGTATTTTTTTCTTGTGAAGAGCACATTGGTTCCAGAGAAACTCTTGCTTCTTCGAAAATTCATTAGTTATAGTCTGGGCCTGGCACATTCAAAGCTAGATGGCTTACTAAGCACTTAGCTTACTAAGACTTGCTTTTCATAATTAAGACATCTAAGCTTCAGTAAGTAGTAGCAGCAAGAAAACCAAGGAGGCTTTTTCGGGTTTAGTGATGTAGCAAAATAGTTTCCATGGCACATAAGGTTTCCTCCTCTCTTTTTTTTTTTTTTCTTTATTTTTATTCCTCCAGAGAAACAAATTGTGCCTGATATATTAAAAAATCGAAGCAGGATTCACTACAAAATTTTAGAAATTAATAATTCTAATATTTGAAATACTTATTGTATTGACATTTTCACACAAATTGTTCAACCATTAACGATTTTGGTTATGGTAGACTTGAGACTATAGAGGTATGTTCAGGGAGAAAATATTAATTTCATATAAACTAGGAAAGTCTACTAGAGCATGCTCATAGAGATTATGAGCATTTAGGTCTCTTTATACTACAGTTGAACTATTAACGTTTCTGAACAGTAGCATAGTTATGCCTTCCCTGTTAAAATGCCCCTTGCACTACTGACATGAGCTACACAAGCAAATCATCTCTGTGTTAGTACAGCTGGAAATACATTAGAGATTTTGCTTCTTTTTATGTGCTTTGTAAACTAAACAGAGAAACATGAGATCCCAAGTTGACTGCTGCCCTGCTTTTAAGTGAGGGCTTGACTGTAGCTTGGTGCTTTGAGGATACTCAGACATTTAAAGGCAGAGTCACACATCAAAATTCAAAGCTATGGATTGTTGGTATCTATCTTCTAATGCAATTTTGTATTGCACATTTAGATCTTACCAAAGGACTGAAATAATAGTTTGAGTTATAATGGAGTAGCAAAATCTGTGGTAGATATGAGAAGGTATCTGTAATAGCTGAGATTTTTAAGCATATTGTTTCTGTGTTTCCTCTCTGTAGGTGTTCATATGGATCAGCCATGCTGCCGAGCTCTTTATGACTTTGAACCAGAAAATGAAGGGGAGCTGGGATTTAAAGAGGGTGATATCATTACCCTCACTAACCAGATTGATGAAAATTGGTATGAAGGCATGCTTAATGGCCAGTCAGGTTTCTTCCCGATCAATTATGTTGATATTCTAGTTCCTTTGCCCAATTAGGATGGCTGATTCACCTCTTCTTTGACCCAAATAGTTGTGTTGGTACCACTGCTTTCAGAATGCTGCTTCTTACACATCACAAGTGCGAATTGCAGTGGTTAGAGTCATTGAGTCCCACTGAGCATCTTTGGTTTACGTGTTGTCATACTACGTAGTGGTGATGCGTGGTATCTTCCGAACCACCACGAGGTGGGTTAGCTCAGGTGGCCATGCCAGCCTGGTGGTAGCCAGAGCCATTGCTGATGTGAAACTGGAAAGAGGATGGCAAGCAGAACTTGGTGATGTAGTAGAAAGTGATGGTGATATTGGGAAGATAATGCCTATCACCACTCTATTACTTTTCAGTCTTAGTTCTCTGTAAAAAGAGGGAAAAGTTCTTGCCATTGTTCCTGACGATACGGTTCACACAGGTCTAGTATTGCCTAAACAGCATTATGTCTTTTGGCCAAAACAGCTTGGGAGCCTGTGCTGGTCTCAGAGACAGTGTAAACGTAGGGTCTCTGATTTCTTAGAAAGTGAACCACTGTACTGTATCCTGCAGATCTCTGCTCATTTTTGTATTCTTTATTATTATTAAAAGGCCTGTTTCCATCTATAAGTAAATTGTAAATCATAAAAGGTGATTCCTATAGAGAAAGCTTGAACTACAACCACATGAATTTTCCATTTAGCATCTCTGAACATGATTACCAAAAGTCAGTAGCAGAGCAGATCAGGGAATAAAGCTGGCATAAATGTTACCTGTTTCCTGTCAAGTTCTGGCACAAAGTCACGCTCCCTTAACACCAGATACTCTTTGTAAACACATTTACTGGGGATAAAAATAACCTACCAAATACAACCCTTATTTCTTTTATTCTTGTCTACCACGTGTTCTTCGAACATCATTTGTGCATATTCTGCCCTCAATGAGGACTAAATAAAATTTCTTTCTTTTTGTGTTGCGCAATTAAAGACATGTGGCTATATATGCAAAAACATTTCCTGTATGTTTAGTTCTTTTATTTTCCTCCTTCCTGCATTTTGTGTGTACAATGTGGTGCCTAGTGTCTAAGCATTATTTTGGTAATAATTGTAAAAGTTCCCTTAGTTTAGGTATTCAGAGTTCTATTTATCTAAATTGTACAGACTCTTTCAGAGGTATAATGTGCTGCTTTGGCTGTGCCACTTTAGTACTGGCTAATGTGACATGAAGACAATTCCCTACCGCTTAATGTATAAACTATATCTTGGAAAGTATTGATATTTCAAATAAATAATGATGAGTGGATAACTAAAATAATGTTGTGAATTATTATTTTATTGTTTTTGAATCATCTATAGTAACTAACAAACATTTTTATTTCAGAAAATACATTCCTCAGACCTGAACTGCAAAATGGGGAAAGTACATTGTTTTTCTTAACACTATTGTAGCCTGACTTGCTTCTGTCACTCAAATCCCGTACTCATAATGACCACAATAAATAAACTGAACACTGAGCATCTTAAATTAATGTCATAAAGGCCCGTATGCATATGCGATCTTGGGGTTGACTGGTGCTCCTCTTTGAAGAGTGCTTGAAATCATAACCCAGCTAGTAAAGCTTAACAAGATGATAAGTAACAATTTCTCTTTTCTTTTGTATTATGCAACATTCTATTTCATAAAGTTTCATTTGTAATAATCTTACTGTTCACATATCTAAGAGACGTATCTCAATGCACATTGACAAAGAATCTGAAAAGAGATTTCCTCTTATGCAACGTGCATTACTTTTCTTCTCGTTACAATTCTGCCATAAATCCCAGATTTGGCCTCCAACTAAGTTTCTGCCCATGATTGAAGTTAATCCATTTCAAATGTAGGTGACTGTGAGTTATTGGTGAATTATTCACTTCAGTGGGTGAATTATTGGTGGTAAAAACTACAGCTGACAGTCTGGCAAAATGCCACTGGAAGTCCAAGACAAATTTCTGATCTGATACACTCCTATTTTATGAAAGTACTATTTCTGTAATGCCCATTGAGGAGATACAACTATTTGGCAATTGTATTGGACAACTTTTCACGTGATTTAAAGCAAAGGCATAATTGGTGTACATTGCTGTTCCCTTACCCTTCACTTGTCATGCTTGATATTACAAAATGTCAAGGGAGATTTTTATAAGGAGTAGGCAAATGCTGTATCTTTTAATATAAGAATCCCGAAAAAATGCAAAGCATAGTCTAAGTAATACCTGCTATTTGCCCATATTTGATGACACAGGGCAGGGCCTGAAGATTTGCATAATTCTTGGCAGGGTGGTTTTCCTCTGCTTTCTGTGTCTGGCAGGCAAATCCTGAGGAAGGTTATATACCTTAGGCAGTCAGATCAAAACCTGCTTTGGCCAAGACAGGGCTTCAGAGGGTCTCACTCGGGGCCAAAAGCTGATGTCTGCACCCAAGGTTTCAGGGACAGGGTGAGAGGGGTGGCTCAGGGAGTGGAAGAAATCAGGGCGCTGCCTTTTCTGCATCTCCAGTAATTCAAAGCTCTGCTTGCAGAGCTAAGTGACTGCTCAATCCCTGAAGAAAATAAGATGTTTTATTGGTGGAGGTAACGTCCTGCTGTCACCAGTGATCTTGCAGTTTCTGCTATCCTATATACTGATGTGTATCTGTTTTTCAGAAACATTTTTAAAATGTGATACTGGTACCTAATTAACAAATTTGGCTGTAGAACTGCCATGTATGGTGATTCCCACAAGAAGAAATTTAAATACCCTCCAGCACTGAGCTATCAGCAGTGGAGTGTATCTGAATGTGTGGGTTTTTTTTTTTTTTTTTCCCCAATAAATCTTGAGAGGACATGGAGCTTTTATCTTCTTTCATAGTCTCTTCTATTGGAAAAGCCCTAACAATCTCCTTAACAGCGCTGGATTTAAACAAAAGAAACAAAAGAAAAAACAAAAGAAATCTTCACTGAGTAAGGCCTTTTTTTTTTTTTTTTTTTTTTTTAGTTTTAAAATACTTCCTTCCCCAGAAAGTAAGAAGGTATGTGGTAGCCATATCCAAACTTTGTATTTAATTCCTGTCTCATAGATCATAAAGACAACTTCCCCACTACAGATAATTACATGGACAAGACCTGAAAATTGCTAGGAGGACTTCTTGCCAGTCTCACATTGTTAGCTCTCCTTGTCTTCATAGCTGCACCTGAATTGAACAGTACTTTGCTCCAAGACATGTTTCAGGCTTGCCGCTTGCATAGGCAGAGGAAACTGGCTAGATTTGAAAGAGCAGAGAGCAGGGGGTTGCAGGACAGCGTGCCAGTGGGTCTTCTACCTAGGGATAAAAGCAGGGTTTGCTTGGGATGAGCAAATGAAGCAACAATTTAAGGCATGTTCCCAGGTCCCACAGTAGGCACAACGTATAATGATGTTTTTTGTCTTCTCCTACTTGCTTATAGTTCTGCTGATTACTTCTATCCCAAAAAGAGATATTATTAACATAATTTCTTTGGTTGTATTTGAGTTTCCTTGTTCCTGATGCTTGCTTGAATGTTACTTGGAATGATTCTTAGCTGGCATCATGATGTGAATTTACTGCTTCGTTCACTTGACTTAAAAGAGAGGGTTGTCAGAGATGAATGTGAGATCCTCTCCTTCTCCTGCGAGTTCAGCATCCTAGGTAAGCTCTCAGGTTCTGAGCAACCAGGAAAATTGTCCTTTCTTCTGACTGCTAATGAATGCACTTGGTCTTATTCAGATTCAGATGTTCATTATGCAACATATTTTGGTTATTTCTGCTTGCTGCCAGTGCTTCTGTCTAGACTGAGAATTTTAAACTGCTGGGATTGCACGGATGTAACAGTGCACAAAGGTTACAAAATATATGTTGTTAAAATCTTAAATGTATTTTGACTTTGTCTTTTTTGGCATTTTCTTGCCATTTTCTGTAATGCACCAGTAGGATTGCTTAAAAAAAAAATAGATTTAATCTCAACCTTGCCAGATGTTCCTTTTTTTTTAATCCTTACACCCCTAGCACTCTAAGGTAAGCTCTGGAATTTCCAGGAGGTACAACTATCTTTTCTCAGAGATTCAAGTGAACTTCTGAAGTTCAAGTGTCAAGATAAAGTGTTGCAGATAATAAAAACAGCTCTTGTGATTTATTTATAAAGCATGGATACATCCTATGCTGTTTGTCTCTAATAGTGAGATGACAAAGAGGGCATAAAAGAGGGGCTTAAGTGAAATAGTAAAGAACTGGGTTAATGAGCAACATACTGAGCATCCACTTAAGTCAACCAATAGTGCCTAATAGTGGAGAACTTAATCAAGGCATCTTCCACTGTTACTCTTGCAAGCAACAGCTAGCCTTACTCAGCCCAGTTTTAGTCATGAAGCTGTGTGTGTTATTCTTCTCTTCTTGAAGCACGCCATCTCAAGAAAATGTGCCTTTTATCAATTTCCCATCCGTATGTAAACTACCACACTGACATTGGCTTGCGAGTGATGGCAAGCAAAAGAAAGAAGAAGCCACTTTACATCTAAGTGTTTAAAACAGCAATTAGAAGTACATGACTAGAAAAGGTCACCACAGGCATCTGACTGCAAAAGTAACCTATGTGTTTGACTAGTTTCTGAGAAGCTTATGCAGTCAGTAGGGACTTTAGCTTACTTCTCATTTGAAAAGACTGTTTGAGATCACCTGAAGGTACATCAATTACAGCATTTCAGTGCTCCTGACTTGCAGCTGTGGATATCTTTATAAATCTTTTCAGTTGTAATGCAGTATAACTCTTAATGCAGTATAACTATTCTCACCTAGGTGAGTAGACAGGTCTGCTCACACACTCGGAGTGGTTGGAAGGGACCTCTAGCAATCATCTACTCCCCTGCTCAGGGAGGGACATCTAAAGCTCCTTGGTCAGGTTCGCATCCAGGTGTGTACTGAACATCTCCAGAGAAGGAGCCTGCACAGCTCTCTGGGCAGCCTGTGTCAGGGCTCTGTCACCCTCACAGCAAAGAAGTTCTTCCTCACATGGAGGTGGATCTTCCTGTGTTGCAATTTGTACCCATTACTCCTTGACCTGTCACTGGCCGTCACCAAGTGGAGTTTGGCCCCGTCCTCTCTACATTCTCCCCTCAGGTATTTATACATGTTGATCAGATCTCCTCTCAATCTTCTCTTCTCCAGGTTAAACAAGCCCAGCTTCCCTAATCTTTCCTCATACAGTAGATGTTGATGTGGGTTCTCTCAGCTTCAGTTCCCTCTCAGCCAGATTGGTGACTTTTGCTTTATTTTATTTTCTTCTATTTCTGCCTAATTTCACATAGGCTACAAGAAAATGTTTATAACAGGGAAGAAATAGAGATTTAAAAGCACTTCCTAAACAGAGATTGTGTTCTACATGCCATTAGCAATTATATATGTCTTGCAGCTTATCTTTGAAATTCTTAAATAAAAAGTTCCTGCACTTCATCTAACCTGAAACCCCAACCGGGAGTGGTAAACATATTTGTTGTTAGAGAAGAGTGGTCTCTATAAGCATGCAAGTTCTCCACCTGCTTCTCTGAGGGTCATGTAGAGTACTCCCCAGGTTACTCTTCCCAGCTGTGTAAAACACACCTGAGCAGCTCATAGGTGTACCCAGAGCACAGGGACACCTTATTGACGCCTAAGCTGTGGGTGGCAACTCTGCCAGAGCCCAGACCCTTGTCTGGGACACATCAGAGCCATGGTCCCCTTTCCTGTGTGCTGGTTCCTGATGTGGACTGGCCTGTGGGAGTCATTCCTGGCTCTCCACCCAGCAAAATAAAGACCCTGCAATCCAGGTCATATTTGTGGATTCAGAAAGGGATCCCAGATTGCCCTCTTGTGGAAGAGTTCCTGACCTACATGAAATTCGGAGTCTCTTGCAGCAGTGGCTGCGATCTGGACACTGCTGCTTCTCTAACAGAAACAGGTTTGACGGTCATTTCCCTGCAAGCACATCGCTACACCATGTCAGCTGCATAACAAGCTAATACACTAGCTTTTTAGGTCTATAGAAAATCTGCTCTGTGTTATTCTTAATCGGATATTTTGACTCTGCTCACCCGATCTTGATTTTCTGTAGAACTTAAAACTACCAGTAAGTACATTTTACAATGGATTTCTTCATATATATTCTGTGCAGCCAAAACCCCTCTAATACCAGGGCAAAACTGAATAGCACTTTATACCACTGTCCACAACAATGTGCACTACATGTAGTCCAGCATTTAAAACGAATCTTTATAGTTTAGAAGAACAAAATTATTATTGCATCTTTCATATTCAAATCCTGTTAAATAACATACTATTTTTTGAGGTTTGAGCTTTCGGACATCTGAATAATTCATCTCCTTTCTTTCTGCTAAGGATAGAACTATTATTTATTTAATCTAGTATCTTGTCCATTAAAATGGTCATATTTTGAAATGTGTCAATGAAACCATAGAGGAAGATCATGATTCTCAACATAATTATTTGTATGTGTTTCTATTGTATTCATCTTTACATGGAGCTGACCATGTTCTTCTAAACTGTCTGGCTATCAGTGGCCAGATTCTTATATTTTGAGAAGCCTGAAATCTATCTCTGTGTTAGTTTTTGAAATAAGTTTTCACTGAGTCAAAGGAAATCTGCTGTTTGGAAAGATGTCTGAAGGTTTGGGCCAATCCTCTACCTGAAGGAGATTGCTCTGGGCTTTGTCTTAAACACCTCCGAGGCTGAAGATCCCACAAAGCTTTTTGGCAAAGTGGTAGAATATCCTCAGTTTCTACTGAAATTAGCAAAGTTAAAATGTTGTAAAAATTATCAGGTAGCTGCTATGCATCAAAATACATGAATGTCCAGAGACCTTTACTGCCTACTGCATTGGTTGCCTCCAAAGCTTGGATGCTGTGTAGTGAGATGGAGGCTGTGTAGTTATGACTCTGTAACACCTAGGATTATGATGGCTGACAGCAGGAAGCACTTGCAAGGTGCTGAGGCGCCTAAAGGTATGAACCTTGTGTGATTACACCATTTGCACAAGTTATTTGTAGAGTTATTTGCACAAGGTGAATTCCACAAATAGCTTGGCTGGGATTCAAGGATTTTACATCTACTGAAAGTGGCCACATCTAGAGTTTGATTTCTCAAAGTGCCCAATGAGTTACCACTTAGTCTGGTGCTGATTACATTTTTTTTTTGTTTGTACAGTTCCTCAAGTGTCTACATTTCTTACCCGTAAGGACTGAAGTCTTAGCAAAACTCATCTGTGAGCAATTAGTCAGTTTGATAATCCTCTTCTAGTACTGCAACTACAAATCAGTCCAGCATGTAGTTTGAGATTTTCTTAAATTATACCAGGGACTGATGAGTGATTTGATTTTTAACCACTCAGCAAAAAGTGTATCACTAATTTGAGCTAGACACTGTTTATTCCCTTCTGGCTGAGCCCTGTAGCCTCTCACTGAGATGCTGGGCAACAGCCGAAAACCCAGAGCTCTTCCGATCATGTAAAAGGCATCATGTGTCCGCAGCTTCAGCCCAGATATCCTGCTCTGGTTAGGACACTTCAGAGCCACAGTCATCCTCTTCTACCTCTTCAGAGGTGCTAGGTAATAAATACTTGCAGAACCACTAGGAAACATGAGAATACTCAGAAAAAAAAAAAATGAAATTCCCTTGCAATAGACAGAAGCAACTCACTGCCATCTCACAGATGCCATAATGTAAACCTGAACCATCAGGAAGACAGATGAACACATGGACTTCCTCACACATCAGCGATGATGCCCGAAGGAAACAACATGCCACACTCTTTTGTTTGGCCTGGAAGTCTAGCAGAGGTTCTTGCAGGGTTTTCCCAGCACCAAGGTCCCATCACAGCTCAGCTTCAAGGCTCTTCTATCTACAGTTCAAGGATGGGGCTCTTCCTTGGTTTGATTTCCAGTGTTGTCACAGATTTATTGCCAGAAACCGGGCTGTACAATTAGGTTTAGTTCTCTTTAGTTTAGTTCTGGGCTGACAGCAGTTCACTATTCCACAGAACTGTTGAGAATATACAGCAATGTGCTTAAAGCGCTTAGACTGGACTGCCAAAGCTGTAGACTTGGTGCTGTGGCTTTGAATAAAAATCTATTTAGTTTGCTCTGTGCAACCATTAGGTTAATCTGAGAAGTCAAAACTTCTACACTTACCCAAAGCCATAAGTTTATGAAACAAAAGTATTAGCTCAGCCCATTTTAAGAACATTATTAACTAAGCATTCATGCCCTAACCTGCAGTCTGAAAATGGATTATGTGAAGGTATCCTTCAGTATGGATGATGTCGAACAAGTAGAGATTTCAATGTGCTATAGTTTCACAGGTAGATGTCAGCAAGTCATTAAACTATAAGGTTACCTGCAGGTGTTCTCTTCTGCACACTCATGTCAGAGTGCCTGCTGAGTAACTGTACAAATACTGACAACAGTAGCTCTGTTTGTTCATCTTCTTGGTCTGCACAAGTAAGAAATTCTCTCTTCAGCTTATATATTTTTAATTTGTTTATGTCTAAAGGGAGTTTCTGGGACTGCCAATTGCTCCCTGTTCCTGGTGCCCAGAGAGAAGGGCCCAGTATGTCCTTGCTCTTACTGCCCTTATTGCAGCGTAAAAGAATAGAGAAAAACAAGCCTGCTGTGCATGCACTTCTAACAGCTTTCATGGAGCAAAGCTGGAGGCACAGCCTTGGTTTTTGGAAACGCCTTGTGTCCCCCGTGTGGGATACGCCTCACCTGTACGAGTGACATCTCACCTAGGGTGAGGTGCCTCACCTAGGTGCCCCTCACCTAGGGGCACATCTAAAGGAGCATTTCCAGTTCACGCAGAAAGCCCCTCACCTGGTGCCTGATGTGAAGAGCCCTCTCCACATAGTGTGCAAATATCAGTCCCTCCCCCAAACTTAATGCAAGCCAGAAGCCCCCTTTTGTCACTGCTCCTGGGGGACCTGCAGCAGGGAGGAAATTCCTGCTGGCGCGAGTTTCACGATCCCCGCTGAGCTTGTAAGCTCCCAGGAGCTTCATAAAATGTAATAGGACATGCTTTGTTTCTATTTTCACACCCTGGAAAGCATGTTTTCAATTGGTGCCGCATAACGTCTCGGCAGCTTTGCTGCAATATTGATGTGGTTTACTCCACCATACAGGCAGCAGCCACTGGAGAAGCCAGTAAATTTCTTCAAGCTGTGTCGAGCAAATGCTGCCACCACCCTTTCAGTACGTGTGGGAGGGACCCAAATCTGTTTTTAACAAGTCCAGCATGCTTCAAATCAAATGCAGATGAAAATCTTGTGTTGTATTTTGGTCTGTGTGTCCTCCCTGGTTGCAAGTATTTGAATTTTGTTGTTGTTGGGCCTGTTGAGCCAGCAGAGGGCACTCTGGCACTTTTTAATATTTTTAGCTGCACAATAGCATGTTTTCTTTGTGAAATTTGAAGTTTTATAAAGTACTGTTAGAAAAAACAAAGATTCCTACAGATAGGGTAACTGTGAATGTCCAGAAAACCAGCTTTCTTATTACTCTCCAAACCTGGACATTTAAATGTAAAAATAAGTTTTGAAAATTGTTAGAGCTCATCGCATCTACTTTCATACATTGTGTAATATAGATTTTTTTTTAAAATACAGATCTTCAGAAGGGGTTAATCAAACCCATCTAAGGGTTGAAAAGTCCAGTAAAACAGTAGAATAACACCCATAAAATCACATCATCCATCTGTCCTGAATAAAGTTATTTTTAGCTGTCTGCTAGCTAGAGATCCTTCCAGCGCAAAGCTTTATAATTTCAGTCAGGCACACACATGCTTGGAAGTAGCTTTTTCTGCCTTCCCTCCCTCCCTCCTTCCCCCATATAATAATAAAATTGCAAATGCTCACCTTCAGAAACATAAAAAAAATCAGAATAACTTCTGAAAATGTTCACTCATCACACAAACAATTCATCATGAAATGCATCTGTCAGTCTTTAGCTGGAAGGAGATTTTCACTTAGTTTGGGCCAAACTCTTTCAGGGAAGATATTATAATATGAATGTTTTGATAGTTCAGAACATCTTTCATCTGAAGTTCCCCAGATACTTCATGTATGTTAATTGAGTTCCTTCTTGTAGCAGAATCTTTATTACACCCATTTTACATACGGACCCTTGAGGCATGACTATCACAGGCCTTTTCCAAAGAGTACCTGAAGTAGCTGTTTCAGTGCCTAAGCTGTGCTTCAGTAGATTTAAGGGAACTAACAATGTCTCAGCATTTAATTAACAACAAGCACAAGAAACACAAGAATAAACACCAGAAAAGTGTTTTCAGGAGCAGAGAGAGGTTCCCAAAAGTCATTCCTGAAGTTATTCATGTTGATAAACAGCTAAGTAAGAAAAGGTTCTGTTAAGGTATTGAAACAAGAGCTCTTCATTGTACAGCCTTAAAACCATCTTCAAAAAACAGCTCATTAGAAAACCCACCTCATGTACACAAAAAAAGAAGAAACTGTCAGACAGGGAATAACCTGGTGTGTTATGGGGTCCAGGAACAAAAGCAGTGATAGCACAGCCTTTCTGCAGGTGCCCTGTTTGGTAACACCAGGAATCTGTGCTGACACCATCCACAGTGACAGTGCTTTCTGAAATACATCTATTTCCAGGCTCCGAGGAGCCACGCTGTTACAACAGAAGATACTTTGAGGTCTGGGTGAGGCAATGAGCCTAAGCCTGGAAAAGCGGTCACTCGGGGCACGTGTATGTCACACGCTTGCTGTGGCACTGCTGTGATGAGCCAGGAACATCAGGGCTCTTTGCTTAGTATCACATAGATGTTGGTATCTGAGATATTCTCAGTCCTAGCTGGCAATTTGACCCCATATAATGAGTTGAAGGCTAACAGAAAGGTCCAATTGGAATAGTCATATAGGCGAAGAACACAGGTGAAGGAGAGAAGCTCTAAAGATGCATTCTTCTGCTTCTGCCTGAACACCAAAGGCAAGTTATGTGCAAACATGACAGTGTCAGCACAAGAATCTGGAAGGCGGAAAGTAAAAAACAAACAAGTCCCCCCCCCACCACCACCTTCCCCCCCCAAAAAAAAAAGTCTCCAACAACCAGTTTTGCTATCCTTATTTCTGGTCTTTTTGAAGAACCATTAGTGACAGCACTTCTTCAGTTCTTCAGTCAGGGCTCTGTACCTGTAGACCTCAGGGGTTTCCTGGAGGTTATACACATCAGGACTAAAGATCACTGGGTTTTCTAAGGCCTGGGCAGGCTCAACTCCAAATTACTTGAGTGTTTTGTATTGGGATGAATTTCCAAAATTTCTGGAGGGTACGTTCTTGTGATGGGTGAATTTTGTAATACAATTTTCGTTAAATGTTTTGTCCTTCATTACTTTCCAACTATTTTTTTCCTATTTTCTTTTTCTTTTCCTTTAATCTATCACAGGAGCATCACAACTGTTGCCCTGGTCAAAAATGAGTAATTGACATAATGAACTACGGTCAAGTGGGTAATGGAAAGAGGAACAAAGTATGATGAGCCTTGGTACCAGCCATAGGTCAACAGGAGATAGGAGAGCAATACTAGAGACTGCTGGAAAAGGATAGCATGAAATTATGATGATCTGATCTGTCTGGCAACCTGAGCCAATGACCAGCTATAGAACTCCCCAGCAACTGAAACTTCCAGGGGAACACTGAAGCGTGGGTATCTGACGCAACCTCGAAGCAGAGGAGCCAGGCTGCAGCTACCAAGACATTAGAGCAAATGCCTGGCCAGAGCCCAGCGTACAAAGCAGCTGGAGAGATGGCTGTGTTCTTTCCAGACTCTGCTCATTGGAGTCCTACTTGGGGCCAGTACCATATACATGACATATGCACGCATGTGCACCACACATATATATACTAACATGTATATGTTAACTCTGTGTGTGTGTGCGTGTGTGCAAAACTTTACCTGATGCAGCCTAAAGGTCTTTTGGTCTACTTAATAAATTGAAAATAACCATGTTGGGTTATCTAATGCTGCTCTTTTCCTCACAGTCATTATTTTTTCATCAAAAGATACAAGTAATCTTACTTCAAAATACTTTTTTATTATTTTTAGGGGGGATGACTTCTCTTTTTTGTAAGTTCTCACTTTTAAGCTAACACGAAAAGTGGAAAGGTTTAATGATCTGCTTTCTAAGTGTTATACTTTCAAGTATAAAGACAACTGTTTTCTCTCTCTTTTACATTTTTATATGCCACATTTTATCCAGGTTTAGCAGAAAAGAAAGCATATAAATTAAAAAGCTGAAATAATATGTGAGTATTTCTAGCTGTGAAAAAAAGTTGTATAAAATATTTAAACACATACTTCTCAGCTATTCTTTTCTGAGTAGCTATTCCAGGAAAAAAAAAAAAAAAAAAAGGTCAGAAGGTCAGTGGAAAAAAATTCTAATTAAAATTCTGCAATTCTTTTTCTGACAAAAGCAAGTACTGGCAAACAATACTCAATCTGCAGTTCTTGAGTATCTCTGTAACCAAGACAAATTACATAGATACAGAAAGCCTACTTAGGCTGAAGGTAAGCTAGGGACTTATCTTGCATAATGCAAGATGGTGTCTATAAATATTAAAGTTTAACATGCAAAATTATTGCACAGCTTCTACCATGCCCTTGTCCCTCTACTCCTTCTTTGTCCTACAGATGGAAGCAACAGAACCCTTTTTTTCTTTTTTGTTTTGTTGTGTTTTTTTTCTGTGGAGGACACTTGCTCACTTGTTTAGAAGTTTGTGTGTAAGAAGGTATTTTTGATAAAGATAAGCCCAATTTCTAAATCTCTGCTATCAAGATTCTTCTTGTTCCTTTCACTTTTCTATCATCACACATCTCCTCTACACTTGCTGTAGACCTTGCACCTGGTACGTGCACTGCCATGGGATAGCTGTATCTCCCCAGTTTTCAGCTATTTTATTTCCATACCTAAACAACTGACCACCCATTGTAGCTCTATTTCTATAGCACTTAGTGCAGAAAGGGGAAACCATTCTCAACATGGTTTTGTGAAAGCTGTACCTGGTATATTCTGGCCATTAGCTGCTGAGATTTTCTGAAATTACCTTCTGGGGCAGCAATATTCATAGTATTTACAGACTCACAGTGATGGGGGAGCTTCAGGACACTGTATGGGAATCAATCCTTTCTCAACTGTAAATGTAGCCTAAACTACATGTATTAGACCGTGCTTCAGACTTGCTTATAAAGATCTCCAACAGCAAGGACTGTAATGATGATCTAGATCATAATGACAGCCTTCTGATGATGCGGCTCAAATATATTTACAGAGAAAACAAGTAAAAACCTACCTATATCTTCATCTCATCTACCCTCATGAGCTGATGCCTGTCTATGGGATGCCACAATATACCACACAGGTCATGTCCTTGTGGTAGCATCCCATGGATAGGCAGAAGTCTGAGGGGTAGATGAGATACCTGCCCAGCTTGGCATGGGGAGAGGGGACAGGGATGCCACAGGCTCAGGGCCTACTGGAAAACTCTGAAATAATTGGAAAATTATGACCAGGAGGCATAAAGTAGGATGGTCCTTACTTTTCTTGAGAGAAAGAAAATAACAGAGTGCAGAAAATTCTGACCACATGGAACAAGAAGAGGAAAAGCTCCAGGATGTTTCCTTCTTTTCATATCAAGTCTAGAGACATCTTCTTGTGTGAACAGCTCATACTTTCCTCTTTTATTATTTCCAGATGAAGGAATCTAAATCTTCCCCACCCTCCTCTGCCCACTGCCTTTCCCCCCACTCCCAAAAAAGTGTTGATTTACCAGTCCAAATATTTTGGATAAGTTTCTGTGTTTTGTATGCTGAACTTAGTTTCTGATAGTCTTGAAAAAGACTTCAGCATAGATAATGATACTGATAGGATATTATGGGTGCTGTTATTTTTGTAAAATTTTCTTCATTAAAAGAGACTGACTACATTTTCTGTTCAGCTTCCCTTGGATTATGGCTGTATAAATTCAGATACCTTTCACAATAACTCTGAGCAGTCACCTGTTATTTAATTATAGGAATTACTAGTAACCGCTTAAGGTTGTGCTTTAAGAAATAATCAAAACTTATTTTCTGCATATCCCCATATCCCCGTTTCCTGCATATCCCCATCAGAAATGTCTGAAGACTTGTGAAGTTTCTTCTTCCATTGCAAGGTATCTCTGCTTTTTATCTCTACATTCTATGACAATGATCTGTTGGCCCAGGAAAAGGACTGAGCAGTTTGCTTCATTCAAATCTCTGTTTTTCATCCTGGGCTGCTGTTACTGGTTGAGAAACAGCACGTAAAAATGGGTCCTATGAGGTGGTAGTTCAGTTTTCTACAGTAAAATATGGGCGTAAAGGCAAAGTCAAAAAAATTTATAAAAGAACAAATGGTGAGAAGATGACTTGGTGTTAGCTTCCATATCATATCAACTTCAATACCAAAAGGAAGAGATGGATTCATAGCAGCTGTGTCCCCTTCAGAAGGCATAGCATTATAAAGCACAATTTATTAGTCAGTTTTTGAACAGTAATTGGATGAAGTTCTGGTTTAACTAGAATGTCAATGCCCCTACAAATCTGAAAGGCAAGAAGCTGATTGTGAAGAAATTAAGGAAAGTGGTAGAGTTAGAAAGCAGCAAACCTTCAAAGAAGAGGGAACCTAGGGGAAGGTAGAGAAACATCATAGCAGTGACTTTGTCTTGCTTTCATGAGGAACACCAACAAGTTTTGTCTATAACTGTGTGAGTAATGTTTCAAGTGACACCTTTTCCAAAGATTGCACTCTAAATTCCTCTCTCTTTAAAAGGGGATCCTGAACAGGACACCATTCCAGACACCAAGTCAGACTAACAGGGCAGCCTGAAGGGTAAAGGGTAAATATTGAAATAGATTTGAAAAACTTACACTTTGTATCTCTGGTATGCTGTCAAAAAACTGCTAAATATCCTAGTCTTTTATTATAATATCTCACTTCAAAACCAGTCTCTAATGGTGCTGAAGTGCAGAGAAAATATGGTATATTGAAAGAATGCACTTTGGAACTGCGAAAATATGGCAATATTTAAAGTATTATTGTAAATTGGAATTCCAGTTCAAATAGGTTTCAAGAAAATAGGAACATAATGGATTTTAACTACACAGTTGCCTAGAATAGTTTAATGTGACTTGACTCAGTACAACCAGCAGTCTTTACTCGAGTGCTTAGGACAAGCAGAGAACTGCGGAGAATGAGATTCTCCTCAGAAAGCTTAGTGCTTAAGCTTGATTGTCTTATATCTGTAGTTAACAGTAGCTATGCAACTTTCACATTCTGAAAGATCTTTGTTCTAGCTGATGATGAAAATAAAAATTAGGTTTTATCACAGACTAAACAGAAATATTTCCCCGAAACTTTTATGTTTAGACATGTCCTTTCCAAGACAATTTACAACCAATTTCCCCTTTTTCATGCTTGTCCTTTTCCAATGTTCTTAGAAGATGGAGATTCATAGTTGCATGTTTTAAAGAGTATGAAATGATGTTTCTAGTTATGTAAATAATTACGTTTTGCATTATGGAGAGTCAAACTCTCCAGCATTTTAACCCCATAATCCCTACCCTGGCAATTTACCTGACTTGGTATTAATATAATTGTGTATGTTACCTTAGTACATGGAAAGTAAGTTAATTTGCATACACAATAAATGATTTCAAAGTTTTTAATGGACATTTTAGCCCTAAGTAGTCCTGAAGTATGTTCGCCTTGAAACACCTGGCGACTTGGCTACACTTGGATGCTTGCAACTGCAGGTTAGAACTGCACTGTGAAATAGAAATGTTATCAGATTTGTAATCTCTGCTGAACGCATTTGTACAACTGCTTTTTCTTTTCAGTTTTCTTTCTTTCTTTCTTTCTTTCTTTCTTTCTTTCTTTCTTTCTTTCTTTCTTTCTTTCTTTCTTTCTTTCTTTCTTTCTTTCTTTCTTTCTTT
>WBNA01000606.1:148594-160841 GCA_013398345.1 Nothocercus nigrocapillus
AAAAAAAAAAAAAAAAAAAAAAAAAAAAAAAAAAAAAAAAAAAGGAACTATTGAAGGAACTATTGTACTGTGCTGTTTTTTACCATTGGAAACAAACAACTTACGAAATCTTTCCATCACTAAATGAAATTCCTGGGAATATCTAAAGAGTATCTGTAAATATGACCTATAATATCCAACATAGGCCAAACACTTAAACATCCTTTGTTCCATTATCTAAAAATATAATCATTTCTGGCAAGTAGGTTAGACATAACTGATGAAGTCCAAAGAGAAAAAGACAATTGAGACTTTAAAATTTGTCTTCATTTACACTGATGGGCTGTAGGCTTTTAATATATTTTGAAGTTAATATTGCTTGGCAATATAATTAAACATGTCTTTTTTGATTTACTCAGTCTGAATACTAATTTTGATTTAGCCCCGGAGGGATCTGTTCAGGAAGAAGTTATGCACCTTTTGCAATATTTGTAGGCTTTCTTAGGAAAGTGTGGAATGCTGCACAAACAAGTAGAGTCACAAAGACTCCTTATCTGTTTATATTAACCCTCCTAGCAAAATGCTTTCATTCCCTTAATAAAACAGGGAATTCACTTAAACTGGATGATTGTTCCATTATGGTGTAGTCTTCTTTAAGTATATGTTAGCTTTTGTGAGTAAGGCTAATTTCTCTTGGATAAATTTTCTATTAAACATTTTTGATCAAACCTAATAGCATTTTGCAAATGAGTGTCTAGTTTCATTTCCTATCACTGTATTCAAATACAAAGATTTGTATCTTTTGGTGATGCGCCAAGTTTCATAGGGTAATCATTCCATCCTAGTGTTTATGCCATCCAAGATTATTTTCTTTCTCTTGAATTACTGTTATCTCTGTACAAGGCCCATGAACTGTCCATTTTTTCCAAAGGTCCTCTTATTTTTTCCACAAGAAAACAAGCCCTTTTGTAAAGGTGGTTGAGGCTGATTAGTACTAACTCTGAAGAAACTGATTAATACTACCTTCAAAGAAACTGGCATTGGCACTACGATGCAGGCTAAGTCTGTGCTTCTGTCATGCAGATCGGAAAAGGAGACAGCTATGGAGACATTATTCATGAAGAAGAGAATAATTTGATTTCTTTAAAGCCTGAACCAACTAACGGAGGACTTATGAGCAAGTTTTAAGATCATTTTAAATTATTCTGTAAAGCAATATTCAAAACGTACATATAGTTTGTTAGGTAAAGATTTTTGTGTAACAAAAACAGGACTTGTCATTTTACAGTGTCAGAAATCTGAATAAGCTCTTCAGTAAAAGATGGAATGTCTCCTCATTTCCTTAAAGTCTTTCTCTTCATACTTTTCTTTGCAGTATGCTAAATGATTTGCAGAAATCAGACCAGTACTCTTGCGAACAGCTATTTTAATCTGTGTTCAGATGCCTGTGTTTGCGGAGAGTGCTGTATCACAGTGTGTAGTTACAGAATTGGTGGTGCCATGAGGTCCCACAAGGCATTTGTGTATCGGCCTGGAAGGGAATGAAAGAGCAGTCCAGGATTGCTGGTTAGAATGCTGATTCCTTGGCATTTTTGTTGAGACTCATAAAACAGTGCTAGTTGAAACCAGTGGCAGAAATAGCTTCTGTAATGTGGATATTTGTATGCTCAAAACAGAGTTCAGAAAACTGGCAGCAATTTTATTTTATTAATGATGTGTGAAGACCTTTTATATTTAGGTCTTTCTCCCGTTTGGTCACTGCGAGTCAGAGGAAGGCTGGAATCTGCAAAGTGTGGATCTATAGGTACACCTCCCCTAAAGGGGGAGAGTTGGGTTTAGATTTCAATGGAGAATACCACAGGGGATAGCACCTGCATTCAGGTCCAGTATGTCTGACTGCTAACCATGAAAGTCTGAGAAGTTTTAGTCCAGAACCAGCTGTTATTATTACTTTTGTATTGTCTTTTTTTATTATTATTATCTTTTTTTTTTTTTTTTTAATTATCTTAGATCAGAATCTAGCTGATATTATGCAGTGGCTAGAAGACATATTGGGGTACAGGCTGCTACTGTTCTGCCCTCTGCCTTTCCCTCTTTCCTTTATGCACACGGGTGAATAAAAATGACCCGCAGAGCAGTTTTGGAGCAGCTATTGATGGTGTTATTTGCATAACATCAAAGACATCTCAAGAAATTCTTAGGCAAAAAGCAAGATTGAAAATAGTATGCCATTGAAGTGTCTGGGAAAGATTGTTAGGGCAGAATATAGTTTGCAAAGTATATCTTAGAAGGAAACACATATTCCAGAAATAGCTTTTGTTCTGTTTTGTTTGTTTCTGTTCAAAAAAGAAAAAAGAAAAAGAAAAAAAGTGAGTTCGCACAGCATTCATACGAGCATCTAACAAACAGCCTCATTCTGTTGTGTCCATGAGGGCTGCATGCTGCTTTGAGTTGCAGAGCAGACACCAATCCCACAGGGAGCTCCTGGTGAATTACGGAGCCCTGTAGCTCAGCTGTCTGCCAGGTGGGTTACGGTCAATGCCACAGCTTAGCCAGGCTGTGCACAGGCATCATACCCTGTGTTTCAAAAGAGATGTGTGTGAGTTCTCGCCTTCCTTGGTCCTGTGCAACCTTTTCCTGATGGACAGGACTGCCTTAGTGTGGGAAGATGAAGCCCAGTCTGCTGCTTGCTTCCCCCGGGCCTGGAGGCGGTCCCAGCATCACAGGTCTGCAGGGTCAAGGAAAAGCTCCTGCTGAAGCAAAACTTTCTTGGTTTCTGGTTTTAAACTAGTTATGAAGGAGTTGCAATTCCAGATAATATCAGTAGCCCATGTGGCTTAGGCCACAAGTGCACACGGGACCTCTGCCAGATCTTGGGCAACTGCATGCCAAAAGAGTGCCAGGGATCACAGTGTTTGGATGCACCTTTTCACTTCTCTGTTAGGAAGGCATTGCTAGCTTTACAGTCGGGCTGCAATCCCACCAGGGGGACCAAACTCCTCTGATGTCTGAAATGTTACCTCAGAAGTCTGTATCTGATTCAGAGCCTTGGGATTAACGTATGAACACTTGTCTTATTTTTTTTAATTTGGCTTCCACCTGAAACACATTTTTTCTTTTTTCAGTTTTTGAGTCTTACCACTGTTGCAGCTGTTCCTGGCTTTGCCGCCCACTTTTACATGAATGATGCACAGAAGTTGGTGCAGCTTCAGCGATGCACTGTTCAGATGACATCTGCCTGGCATTTTCTGACTCTGTTGAGGGTGGAGCAGACTCCACGTGGCCTGTGAAGGGAGGGAGAGTACAAATAAACTACTAAAATAGACATCTGTCCTAAAAGCCAGGAGAGATGCAATTTTAAAATTCAATGTTCCAAAATACATCACACTTCAATTGCTTTCTCTGTAAATAAGTTAATGGAAAGATAGAGTATTAGCACATAGAACAGAAAGGGAAATGGATTTTTATCGTGGATAAAGCTCCTAACCAAATATACAGTCTCCATTTTCTTCACTTTAGGATCATGAATATGAAGTTGCTGCAACTACTTCAAAAAGGAGAGATCGGGTTTTTTTTTCCAAGCATTGTTCCAGCAAGTCCCATGTGCACCTGCAGAATTTCATAACGTCCTGCTTCAAGCTGTCAGGGTGTAATGTGCATTATTGTTGGCTACTGCTTCCATTTGGTGCAGAACACGTAGCGATAACAGGATTTCTGTTTTATTTTACAGTTGCCCTTTAACACTGAGATGTGAAGTATTTCTTAGTGCCAAAGGAAGGGTTATTTAAGACTGTCCAAACTTTTCAGTTTGCTTTGCCCTTATGAACACATGGGCTGTTCTTCCATCATCATCTGGAAGAAGAAGAGCAGTTTGGACACTTGTGATTGCTACTGGTGAATTCAAATACCTTTATTTACTATGCACATACTGTACCTGTTTGATTGAAAAGAAGGCATCTCATGCTGGCAATTTTTATGTAGAGCAGTAATTTTCCTTACACAGAGACAGGTCAGACTAGCTAGAGATATGGGCCTGATCCTTTGCTTTAGACAGCTGCAGATCAGATGTAGTTCCACCAAAATCTGTTAAGTTGTTCTAGCACAAAAGAATATTTGGGCTAATGAGCAGCTCTGATAGCCCAGTTTTCAAAAACATGAATTGTTTATGCAGACTTTTAATTTCAGGATTTGTGGGTGGTCTGCTCCCCTATGCCCCACAGTAATATATGAAAGTGAATTCAATACTAGAGGAGCAAAATGTTGGAACAAAATGAAAAATTTTCCTGAAACTGGAAGTTTTATCACACCAAAGCATTTTGGTTTTCACTAACTCTGTCAAAAGACAGTGCTTTGCAGTTTATAAATAACCTCTGGGATCTCTGGAGATGCAAAAGGGAAAAGATTAAGTTATCCTCTTAAAAAGCTTTCCTGTCTTGTAAGCAAATGAACCCAGACTGCAGCTATAAAGAGCCAACGGGTAATAAGATAAATAACTTCATTTTATGAAAACTGGTCCATCTTCTGTAGAAAGGGGAAGAATACATGATGAAAAGAAGAACATCCCTATCAAGACTACTACCATTCTATTTACACAAATCAGGATGTCAGGAAGAAGCATGATGATTCTATAAAAACATGCAGATCACTCAAAAATGCTTGCTATCATACTGATTTGATCCTCTAAAAATCAACTGTGATAATTCTGAATGACAGAGAATCATTTGGATATCTTGCTCAGTGAGGGAGAAACAGCTTGTGCATATGTTGTTATTCAGATGTATTCTTACTTGTAACTCCAAAAGCTCACAACTCATCCTATGGACTGGAAGTCTGTCTGGGGAGCAGGCACTCAAAAAGATTTGGAGGTCATGGCTGGTATAATTAGCCAGTGTGATCCAGTTGTCAAAAGGTGTAATGCATAAAAAAATGAAAACTAAGCAGTAATTAATATTTTTAGCATATCTGGCATGGAGGCAAGTACTACTAATTGTTTTTTGGTGTCCGTAGTTCATGCAGGATGATAAAGTGGAATAGTCTCTGAGAAGAGCCTATTGAATGACTGAGGAAAGACTCAGGAAATCAAATCTGCTCAATTTTCTCAAAGAAAATGTTAAAACATACTTCACTCACAAACTACAGAGAATATCTACAACGGGAGCAGAAATGTGACAAAAAGCTATATTTCAAATCAGCAATATTTCGGGAAGTGGCCTGCCTGACACAAGAGGTCAGGCTAGATGATCACAGAGATCCCTTGCACCCTCGTAAACCTCAAAAAGGAAGATTTAGAACCTGTTCAATACAGAATTGCTTTAATTTGCCAGCTTTTATGTACTGTATTATGTCACAGTGGAAGTGGCCCCAATTTACAACTCACCATGTGATGTGAAAGTAGTACTTGGGAAGGACTGCAGTGATGGTGTCATCGAGCCAGTGTAGTGACTGTAACATATGTGGTGTTCTGCAGTAAATGTTATTAGTTCAGAAATAGTTTTGATCTGGAGAGTAAAGAGATGGATGTGATGTTGGCTATGAGGACTAGGTTTCCATTCAAGCAAAACAATAGGCTGTGTGTGACAAATGCAATAACAAAGTGCTGGACAAACATAATTAGATGGTTGTTTCCTAGAATCTGAACTGTCCAAATGAAGTAATTGTATTAAATTGATTGTGGATTTCTTATTAATGAAGACATTGGAACTCAAAGGGCTTGAGTTTATTTACTTCTTGTATTTTTATTGCCTGCTGTTATTACTCAGTCTGTTTATTAAATACCCTTAGACTTCATGTGACAAGAGACTGAATATTATGCTAAAATTGGGCAAAAATAGCAGATCATCAAAATCACTGGCATCTTTGGTACTGCAGAAAGAATCTGGGGATGAAAGTGCACTTTAAAGGGAAGAAGAGAGCTTCGATTTTGATTTTGATTAATCTCAGTAGGAGAAAGAGCATCATGATCAAAAGCTTGTAGTACTGAAAAGTTCCTTAGAAGGCAAATTAGTCTGTCTGTTTTTATTATGAGATAAGACTTTTAAGAAATACTTAAACTCTAAGAGGCATATTGCTAAAGCATTGTGACAGAGTGTAGGAATTGCAGTTGTTTGCTTTGGAATAAATACTAAACTTCAGCAAATCATTTTCCAGGTATGCTATAAGCACACAAAAACAATAAAAAAAAAATGCTTTGCTTCTATGCCAGCTTGATGTTGTAATGAGGAAAAAAAAATACCGGAATATGCAAACAAATATTTGAATCATGTTAGAGAGTGCCATTCTAATACAGCAGAAGATGTTTTGTGAAGCTGGAATGAGTAACTGCCTTGAACTCCTGTATCAACAGAGCGTTCCCCATGCCACTTAATCTTCCAGCAGGGAATGAAGGCACTGTGCTAAAACGCTCAAGGCTACACCATAAATGGCCATTTGCAGGACAGCAAGAAGGGGAACGTGTTTGCCCATGGCTCCTTCCATGGCACATCCAAAGGCTGGTCATAGCATTTTGACCCCATACCCTTTTCTGAGTGGTTCTGTTGAGGGGGGCTGAGGAAGGCAAAGGAGGTGACAGAATCCTGGTTCATCTCTCTCATATTGCAACAGCTGAGAGCGAAGTCTACAGGAACTGGAAAAAGAATGAGGTTCATTGCAGTGGGTAACAAGAGATAACTTTGGGAAAGACTTCCCTTTCTGAGATGTCACAGCACTTCTCCTGGGATGGGTCTGTCTTGTCCTATATAAAAAGATGCCAGTAAGTAACCATGAGACATATAGATTGCAAAACTCAGTTTATGGACTCCTGCACAGCAGACAGAACATTTACAAGGCAAAGGACTGGTACTGCAGTCTTCCCTCCTCCCTAAATGATGGTGGAGAAGCTGTCCCAGAGCTGCCCTGAATTGATGCACCTCTTGGTGTAGACATGATCACAAAGTTTGGCAGTACTGCTGACTTCCACTTCTGAGGATATATATATATATGAGGATTTCTATATATATATAAAAAAGATAAGTCCTTGAATCATCCTAGTCCTATGAAATGTAATTTGAAACTAAATGAAGAACCTTCCCTGTGACTGTTTCCTTATTACATAGCAAGTATGGAGACTTTTAAGCTACAGATGAGGTGCTTACCGAATCAAAAATAACTCTGCATCTGTCTGCCTCTTCCGCAGATGTTATGTATCCTAATATTTTAAGCATCCCCTTCAGCATATTACTGAACATATGGTAAGTGATTTGGAAAGGTCTTTAAACACTCTATGACAATTTCAACAACTTTTTATTTTTATTAATCCTAGGTCGTGTACAGCTAGTTAAGCCTCACCCAGCAAGCCTCACCCTGCAGAGTTTATATGCATTATTATGCTTTGGAATGTTAAGTGTTTTAGATGCAGTCTCTGCTGGGAGCTCTTATATAAGGAACAGGTTTTCTTCCATGAAACAAGCAAGTATTAAAAAAAAAAAACAAACAAAAAAAACCCCTAAACCAAACAACCAAACCAACCCCTAAAACCTGAAGTCGCACTGCATTGTTTTCTTAACAGTTTGTGATGTCATTTTTTATATATGTTAAGAAAAACAAATGCTGTCATGTTCTGAGCTTGAGATTTGGACAAGCCAAAATCAGGAGATTAAGTGTTCCAAGCACTTAAATGTTTCACTCACTTAAGTTAGATCCCATAATTCAGTCTGGCTTCTCTATCTCTAAACCATTTCCAACTAACTCTGGATTTGAATACAGAAAGATAAACTAGTTGATAAGTCTCTACTACTACAGAAATATGCCAGATACGCCTTTGCCTTTTAGAGAAAGAGGCTTTAACATTTACATTTTCAAATAAAGTCCTTGTCATTTTTCTACCCTGATTGTAGTCTTTACACCATTTATTTACTGATTTACCACATGTTGCTGTTGTTCATAGGGAGTCTGATTTTGAAGCCTTTTTAAGATCACCATTGGAATAATTGGATGCTCCATGGATCATTATCTCCAAAGATGGATGAAAATAAGAACCAGCGCAGCTAGCGTTTTAAAAGGTGATTGTCAGTACAGATGGCAACAGGTTAAAACCAGCTGATGCTTGCTAGCTAATGAAATGCTAGCTAGCTTGCTAGCTAATGAAATGCTAACTTTGTTTGGTTTAGGACAAGGAGGAGGGAAAACAGAAAAAGGAGGAGGAAAAAGGAGGAAAGGAGGGAAAAGGGACAAAGGAGAAGGGAAGATGGAGGGCAAGAAAAGGGAAGGAAAGAGGAAAGAGAAAGAAAAGGGAAGGGAAGGCAAAAGGGAAGGGAAAGAAAAGGGAAGGGAAGGCAAAAGGGAAAGAAAAGGGGGAAGGGAAGGCAAAAGGGAAAGGAAGGCGAGGCAAGGCAAGAGGGAAGAGAAGGGAAGGAAAAAGAGAAGGGAGGGGAAGGAAAGAGCAAGAGTAGGAAAAAGGGAAGGAAAAAATGAAGTGAAGGGAAGGAAAAAGGGAAGGAAGAGGTTGTAGACAATCTGCTCCACAGTTTATACCATTGGAGTAAGAGACAGTTTTAGAAGTTGCATCTCCTACAGCTTTGCAGTATAAGATGTAACTATACCATCCAAAGTGCATAATCTAAGGAAAATTATAAACTTTTTGAGAAGGAGAATTTTAACTTACTGATGTATTTTGGGTGTATTTTCTTTAGTGGCATAATAGGATCTCTCAACTGGTAATTATTTATTTAATACCTAAACTTCACATCATAATCATGCCAGCCATAATCATGCCGGTCATACTTGCCACTTACTACTGCTGTTGAACAATGTGCAATCAATAAATGCAGAACAAAAGGAATCCAACGATATTTATTCATATGATGCACCTCATCTACATTGTATCTGAAATAATACTACCTTTGGAATGGAAACTCTTTTTAAAAATCTCAAAATATGACCAAGTGTTAAATGAAAAAAAGGAAAATTGTATATATATTTTTTTCTGTATTCTTTGGAAAGTCCTGGGGCTCTTCACTGCGTACGTTGACCAGAAAAAGAAAAAAGGCAAGCCTACTCTGTGAGACATCAGAGGGCTTAGACATCCAGAAAACTCAAACTATCTAAGCAGGACCAAAGTGTCATAATAACTGCACATTTAGAAAAGGAGAGTGTAATTCTAACACAAGCTACTGCTTACTAATGGGTGTAAGTTCTACTAATGCAAGCAGGTGGGTGGAAAACATGCATTTCCAAACGGAAATACGGCCCCATTTGTAGGTCTTGGGCCACTGCAAACCGAGGCCCCTGCAATTAATCCTGCGGAAATATTGAGGACTGTGGGATATCCGTGTTGCAGTAGAAATGAACACTACAGCCAAACACACTGTGTAATTCTGTAGCCAATGTAGCAAAATGCCTCAAGCCTCAGATGGTTAATTTAACATCAACCTGCAACGTATTATGCCTACCCTGAGACTGTGCTTGAATTTACAGCTGCAAATCTGTGCATAAAAATGCAAAGTCTTTTCTGCAGGAAATAAAGAAGTGACATAGGAAATGGTGAGAGACACGGAACAATCCTCTCTGGCAGTAACAACACTATGTTGCTGGGAGGGAAAAGTTGCATCCTCTTGAGAAGAGCGTGGCCTGCCTGCAATCTAAATAGAAAAGTATATTCTTGCTAAGCATGTGCTTTGTCTTCCTCTGGCCAGTGCTAAACATGACATCAGGGCTGTTAACCTAACTTTTTTTCTGAGCAGGAAGAGTCACAGTTCAGGAAGCCTGCTTATGCACTTCTTTTCTTAGGTCTTCCCGCTTCACTCCTCAGGTTCTTGGGCTGACCACAGCACAGGTCTGATATTTTGTGCCTGCCAACATTGTTTGTGAATGAGAAGCGGATTACTGTGCATCCACCTCAGAAATATTGTTGCCATATGCCTTCATGTCTGATGACTAGGGAAGAAAAAACTACACTTTCAGAAACACCTTCTCCCACTTCCCAACCATTAATGCATAACTCTACTATTTTTCTAGACATGACCGCAAACAAATCAATATTGCTTTGTCTTACACTGATGCGAGAAAACACTGATAAACTTCGAGTGCCGAAGCAATGTGCAATCACCTGTAGCACAAGAGCCA
Source organism: Nothocercus nigrocapillus (assembly GCA_013398345.1). Classification (NCBI taxonomy): domain Eukaryota; kingdom Metazoa; phylum Chordata; class Aves; order Tinamiformes; family Tinamidae; genus Nothocercus; species Nothocercus nigrocapillus. The sequence continues at coordinate 158,672 of WBNA01000606.1, forward strand.
GTGTGAGCATGGATAGATCATCCCTTTTTTGTGCTATTATCACACTATTTGTAACAAAAGTAGTAACAAATGTCAGTGGAAGCATTTCCTGACAATTAACATCGAGTTCAGTTTTGCCTTGGACCCTCAGGCCCTTCAGACAGCTGTAAATGCCAGGAAATGTCCTCTTCATTTCTTAAAAGATAAGCGTAGCTTACAAAGTGAAACTTGTAAACAGCTCATTCCTGACAAATTGGATGTCATGTTTTGTTCAGCCAAATTGCTTTTCTTGGATCATGGAGTATTTATGACATATTTTAGACCACACTATGCACACAGGAGTTTCAGCCTCTATAGTTACATGCTAATAAAAACAAGAACTGAGGAATGTTTACATCTTTGCCTGACTGTATGTTTTCAGAAAGCAAACAAAAAAAAAAATCCAGAAGTTCATCTCTCATCTCTATTCATGGATTATTCATGAATGTACTTGAATAAGCAAGCACTTCTCAGTTTCAGCTACTGTGTTATATGTAGCTGTACTTGAAAGAGTAGATCTGAAATTTTAACCTAAGTACTTCTGTTTGTTGTAGAAATAACAGGTTGTGGAGAGTTATCAGATGAAACAGGTTATAAATCTCCAAGCAAAAGAGCTGCTACCACATTCAGAGAGAAGTACTAAAACCAACTTGCCTTGCCTGTGTTGGGCAAAAACTTTCTCAACAATGGCTGACATAATGCATAAAAGATGAAGAGAGATGTAGCAGACTTTAATCAACACACATGCTGCTTCATCAACATACAGTTTTATTTAGGATTCCCATATGATATATTTGGCTCCTCAGTGAGGTGTGCATTTTCCAGGGATAGTCCAAGTATGTTAATATTGTGTGCCCAGATGCTATGAGAGCATTCAAATAGGCTCATGGTGGGAGCTCTAGAAAAGTGTGTAATAACAATACATTTTCTTGTGGTTTTGCAAGAGACTTATAGGAGCTGCCACAAACCTTTAACAAGCTGCCAACACAAATTCAGCCAGGTTCATACTCCAATTTGATTGCCACAGTTTGTATTTTGCTTTTTCCACTAGCAGATGTTGGAGTAGCAGGTACCAGCCAGCATCTTCAAACAAAGGGGTCATCCCACAACCCTGCATGAAGGGGCTCCAATTTCCCCAGCATCCAGCACCTTCAGACAGGTCACCTCCAGGAAGACACATGGGCAGCACATGCCACCATGCACTGCAGCTCTTCTGCCCAAGTGTTCTAGGGATGTACATTGGCTTGGTGTGTAAGGACTACCGGGATGCCCGTCTCTGTGCTTGTGAAACTCAAGTCTGCATTGCTGTGTGACCAATCCCTGCCTCCACCTCCCATTCCTGCCTTCATTGCCCATCCCTTCCTGCATGCCCCTTCCCCATCTATGTGCTCTGCCCCACGGCTTGCCTGTGCGCCTTGCGCACACCCCGTCTTTGTGCACCCTGTTTCCACACACCCCATTCCTGCCCATGCCCTTCATGCTTGCCATGCCCTACAGCTGCTTGAGCACCCAGTCCCTGCCTGTACACCACATCCTGGCTTGTGCACCCCATGCTTCCAGCACATCCTGCCCCTGTGCACCCCATCCCTGACTGCACACCTTGTCCTTGCAGTGCCCTGGAGCTACCTGTGTGCCTGTGCATCCCATCCCAGCTTGCACACCCATACAGTCAGTGCGCCCCGCCCCGGTGCAACCTTTTCCTTGGACTTGCCACTCCATTCCTGCACACCTCATGCTGCTTGCTTGTCTTGTGCCTATGCTCCCCATCCCCGCCTGTGCACCCTGTGCGGCCGGTGCACCCAGCCCCTGCTCCTGTTCCATGGAACTTGCCACGCATTCCTGCATGCCCCATGCTGCTCACTTGTCCGCTGCCTGCGTGCCCTGTCTCTGCCCGCGCACACCGCACAGCTGGTGTGCCTGGTTCCTCCAAACTCTGACCCCTGGGCTTGCCACCCCATTCTTGCACATCCCACACTGCTCGCTCATCCCGTGCCTTTGCAGCCCGTCCCTGTCCGTGCACCCCGGCGCCGCTGCGCGCTGGGCTGCGCTCGCTCCCGTTCCGCGCCAGGGCGGTGCAGTGCGGTGCGGTGCGGGGAGGGCCCGTGGGGCGGCGATGTGCGCGGGCAGGGGCGGACCGGCGGCTCCCCGCCTC
>WBNA01000607.1:25534-37215 GCA_013398345.1 Nothocercus nigrocapillus
TATTGTTTGTAGTCTGATATGCTGTGAACTCCTTACTGTTTTAAAACTTAGCATTCAGTTTCCTTTTGTTCGTGAATGTGTGATGCGTCTGATTTCCCTTATTTGCCTGTCAGATCCCGCCAGAAATTGTTGATACTTGGGAGCTTTTACACCTATTTGAACATGGATTAACATGTGTGCTCTTAACAGTGGTTGACTTCTGCTGTGTAGGCTGGAACCTTGCTGGGAAGGAGTAACTGAACCGATCGTTTAAAACTAGATGTCAAGTAGTGATAATATAGTTCCATGTATGCTTTAAACTGGTTCTTCTGCCAGTCATCTGAAGAGGCTATCTTTAACTTGGATCAGTTCTCTGTGCTGGTCTGCTGTATGCATTTGTAAAGCCTCTTGAGTCCACGCCAGAGAGTAAGTGGCATGGGGGCAAAACTGCTTTTGGTGGCTGTGCTGGATTGTACCAGCTCAAAACACTTGTCAAACTTAGTGTTAAAATGCAGAAATGGGCTCCGTGGGCAAGATGAAGTTTCCTTGTTAACAGCAGTAGCTTTTGCTGTCTGTGGTCTACAAGTGCCTGCTAGTAGTTGTAAGAATCTCTGCTTGAACTTGGCGGCCATGAGCGAGACAGACTTTTAAGCTCTCGGCTTTCTGTTGTGAAAACTTTCTCCTTTCACAGTCGCTGTTGCAGCTTCTAAGGCTTATCTGCAGTGCCTCAGCTCTTGGCATTCAGTACAGAAATATATATTTTTTATGTTTTATTTCCAGGCCCCAGCTTACCATCTTATTTTGGAGGGAATTCTAATACTATGGATAATCAGACTCCTTTTCTCCAAGACTTACAAGCTTCAAGAACGATCTGATCTAACACCCAAGGTATGCTGGGCAATTATTCATTTTTAGAGTGTCAGTTTATAGCTGTTAATGTGCTTGAAGATCAATGAGTTGAGTCACTGTTGCACTGCACATTGAGCTAGAGTTTTTTTTCTTTTTCTCAGGGACTTCTTACTTTGGGATAAGAAACCCTTATTACTTACGCACTTGAAGTCTTACTCTTAAAGTAAATATCGTAGGGGAGAATTTAAGTGTAAAAAAAGTGATGTGACCATAGAAGAACTGCTAAGCTATAAAAACCTGGCACCGGTTCTAATTTATGTGTGGCTTTCTTTTAAAATGGAAACTATATTAAAAACAAACAACATCAAACCATGAGCTAGTGTGTGAAGACTGAAATTTCCCCATGACTTCTATCTAGAGACTATGAGGAGTGAATAGAGTTTGTCCTGGAGATTTCCCTGGGCTAGTTTGTCTGAAGCACAGTCTGTGATAAAAACAGAGCATGCAATGGATGTGTTGGGAGGATGATCGGGTATACTGTCTTAATGTGAAAATACTGAGATTAATAAGAATCCATTAATTTTCTCCGTGACAAATGTGCTATATATGTGTAATGCGATGTGATGATTAGCTTCTTTCTGTGACGTGTTGATCTGAAATCCCAAGTAGCTAACAGGCTTTGTTTACCAGAACTTAAGAAAAGGTATCCTTCATCAACAGCATAAAAGACTGGAATTTCTTTGTGATGCAGAGGAGGGTTTGTGAAACAGATTTGCAAACGTTTTACGGCAGCAGTTTTTATACCTTGTCATGCCAACTATATCATGCACCAGCATGCTTTGATATTGCCTGCGCTAAGGATACATGTAAAGCGTACGGGCTTTACAGTAAAGTGTATTTCAGAATTGTAGAATGGGATGGAAGGTCTGGAGACATAGGGCTGTAGAGGTGAGAACATCTGCAGGAAATCTTCCCTTTGGAAAGAGAGTACCTGTTAAACAAGCTAGGACCGTCCTAGCTCTGTTGTGTGTGTGTTAATGAAAACAACAACAGGTAAGAAATGAACTGAGCAGGAATCGAGAAAAGATGGTTAAGCTTTGAAGAGGCTTTTGAACTGATCGTCGGGTTCTTGATGTTTGTCTTATTTATTAAGAATGCAGAAAAGTGCATGCAAGGAGAACTTCTGCCTGGCGAAGCACTGAATGTTCAGATCATCTAGGGAAATATGCAGCAGCTTTTTAAGTAGCCCCTGGTTAAATATACTACGAAGAAATCCACTCACATACTAGTGTAGTTAAGTATTAAATAGAGTTTTCTCCTGAGATAGTTTTAATCTCTGATATTTTGGACAATCAGGAGAATCACTTTTTTTTTTTTTTTTTTCATTCAATCTCTTGGTCATAGCTGGTGGTAAGAAATGCTGTGCTACTCTTGCATCAAACTGGATTTGGTAATTGGTGACTTAAACAAAGCTGAAACCTGTCTCTTCCCGACAGCACTGGGGATTATGTACAAATATTTCTCTGTGTGTTGAATTTATCATCTGGTTGTATGTGATTTCCTTCATTCACTGACAGACCTGACCTAAAGGTGTTCACAAAAGTGCTCAAACAAATCTGGAATAGTGTGTGTGGGGATTTTGTTCTGCATCTTTTTAGCTTTGGAAAGAGAGCCTTTGGGAGATTGCAAAGGCACAGTATCTGTTGCAGCTTAATGGGACAGGGGCTGAGAATTGGGGGAAAAAAGGAAAGGAACATTTGAAAATGGCTCAAACTTGGTAACAGTCCTGTTTCTGAGGATGGTAAGAATGAAGTTCATTGTCAGGACGGCAGTAGCAGGCTTTCTGAGGAGCAGAGGCAATATCCTCTTCTATCCTCTATCCTCTATTCTGCTATCCTCTTCTGTTGAGATGTATGCAAACTTTTCTGGGCCACAGAAGTGGAAAGGAATGTGAATGCTACTAAGAAACCAGTGATCGAGATTTAAATGTATAGATCCTGGATGTGTTAATTCACAGCTGCAAGTCACAGAAGAAAAAAAATATGCAGTGTGCAAAGAGGTGCATTACAGCCAAGGGCTTGTTTTAGGATGCTGAAAGTTTTATCACCTCTTCCTTTTCATTATCTGTATCTTGGTAGCAAAAAGTATATGGAGTGAATGTTCTTTAATCCGATGGCATAAGTTAGCTGACAACTGATGAAGTTATGTTTAAGCTGGTCTAGTTGACTTTCCTTCCACCTTCAGAGCTGTGAAGTAGTAATGTTTTCAGTAGGAAGAACAGTATTTGTAGGGAAATGTCTAGTCTGTTACCACTGTTTATTGAAAGTAAGCATTAAGTACAGCAGTGATTGTGAAGTGATTGTGTGAGTAAGTCTACTACAGCTGAAGAAATAAGGAGACTAATATATATTATATTAGAAGTTTAGAGTAACTGAGTCCTTTTCTTATAATGAAAGTGAGAGTTGTAAAAATAGCTTTTCAATTTTGGCTGCAGAAACCGCTTAACCTTCACCAAATATCCTCTGATAGTTGATACTGGTCTGTTTTATGCAATATGGGATCCCAGACAGAGGCTTCTATAGGCATGTTGAGCAGCATGTTGTAACATGTCATCTCCTCAGCAAGGAGAGCACTGATTTGTCATTTATCTTGTTGTGGTTTGATTCATGCTGTGGTGTCCGATCTCTGTCGCACCAGAAGGAATGAGTAGGTTGTATGGGTACAGCTGCTGTAGACCTCACAGTGGAGTGCTGACTACCTTTGTGTTGGACGACCCTATAAGCATACATGGAGTTTCTTGCATTTATTGTGAGGGGTGCTGCCAGAGCAGAGCTAGATGAAATTACCAAAGAATAGCACTGTGGCGTAGCCATGTAATACGATCTTTCAGGACCGGCCTGTCCTGGGGAGTCAGAGGTAGATGGCATCTTGTGCACACCTAGTGAACTGTGGAGTCACATTTCTGAAATAGTGAAGAAATTCGCCCTAAAGGTAGATTCTCCATTTAGTTAAAAGTGTAGCAAGAGTACTTCTAAAGTAATTTCAAGCAGGAATCAACTTTTCAGACTGATTGTCTGGCATCCTTTAATAACACAATTTCCCAAATCATTAGCTAGAAAGATGGAATACTTCTCTGTGACTGTCAGTCCTTTATAGCTTAGGATTGCAAGAGATACTAATGGATCTATGGCCAGGCAGGGTGCTACTTATATAGAAAAGTAACAGGGCCAGTGATCAACGCAATGGATTACAAGAGGTGGCTTGTTGCAGAATGATGCAATGCATGCTCTCTAGCTAAGCACTGGTATGAGAGCAAGAAGCCTGCCAGGTATGACTTTAACTCTGAAATACTTGATAATGAGCATCTGGCAATATCTTTGAAGTCGTTTTGAGCAACATCTTACATCTCTGTGTGAGAGGAATAGTTACTTTCTTTGGTTTCAGAACTTCTGTTACAGCAGTAGTGTGAGAAAAGTTCTACTGTAGAGATACTAGTATATTAGTGAGTTCTTGTCAGAGAAAAATGTTTAATAAATAGCTTAGAAATCTTGTAGGCCATGAGAACAAGGCATTTTGCACACACAGTATTCAGGCATGGGCTGTTCTGCAGAGAGGAGCAGAGGTGGAATGTTCTTGTAAAGGTTTTCAGTTTTTTTGAGGCAAGGCTCCCTACATACATTAAAGTTCTTTTAAATATTAATATATCTTGGCAGATAGAAATTTCCAACTACTGTGATCATAGTTTGTGACAATTTATGGTATGCTGATATATTATATCATGATTCTGTAAATACCAAATTAGAGAGCTATGTTTTGAGGAGTGCAGTGACTGCAAATAAAAATGAACTAATGTGTGCATATTGCCACAGATATATGTATTACACTGTTTCAAAACACTTGTATTACCTAAGGGCCGTCTACGTGAACGTAGTTGTTACCTAGTTTGAAAAACAGGGTCAGCAAAGCAACTTGCTGAATAATTTCTCTTGGATATGTGTGCACCTAAGTGTTTCTGTTACTCAGTATTATTTGGTCTTTAAAAATGGAAGTAACTCACCCTCCAGGAAATATAAGCATGTATATATGCGTGTATGTGTGTGTTTGTGTGTGTGTGTGTGTGTGTGTGTATAAAAATAAAAGGAAAGGAGGAGTAGCTGAGAGATGAGTTCACTTACATTACAGCCAGGGTGAGAGAAATTGACCTTTTGTGATTTTTTTTTTTTTTTCTCATTAAAAGGGAATTGCCATGCAGTGAAATGAGAAGAGCTAAGTGAATCTAGCATATATTAAAGATGCCACAGCTGCAAATCAAAAACCGTTTTTCTGTATGCTTGAAAATTATCATTTTAATTCTTTATATTGGTCTAAAGTGTGGTGTATGTGTGCAAGGTCCAAGAGGGAAGTGCTGTTAAATGTGAGGACATTGGAGTAAAAGCTTTGCAAGATAGTCACTCCATGTAAACCTGCTTTTACTGCATCTTAAATTAATAACTTCTGGTAAGGTCAAGAGGGGCTCATAAGCATTGAGTCCAAAAGGTCAGCAGAAGAGGCCAGTTGGCTGGTCCGGTTTAGTTTGGATGGTCTTTTGATAAGCTGAGGTTGGTACATACCGCAGTCCTCGGTATCCCTAGTCCTCCACAGTAATAAAGAAACTTCTGTTATAGAAACTTTTGGTACACTAGTGCCTGTGCAGTGCATACAGAAGTACATGTGGAAGGAGAAGACATGAGAGAAGAAGGTACAAATGTTTGTCCTTTATGTCCTTAGGTTCTTTAAAATGCAGTGATGTAGCAGATGAGTGTTAATGTGAGCTAGAACTAGTGAAGTTCTGCTGTTGAGAATGAGGTTTACTCTTCTGTGTGTTGTATTTTGTATTGAGGAGGGAAAAAGGCAAATTATTGACACATCTTGTCACCTATGCTGTTAGTTTTTGTGTGCTTCACACATTTTGAAGAATGAATCAAAGCTTCTCACAAGTTGGTGTCAGTGGAAGGGAGAGAAGTACTGATTAGGAACTGCATATTCACACATGTCAATTAAAATTTTATAATGATGGCTTTAGTTATGTCTTTTCATAAATGGTGCTTTTCTTTCAGCTACATTCCCTATTATCTGCACTTAAGTATTTAAGCTGTTCGAGGATATTTGGTACCCAGAGTTCAAAAAAATTAAGAAAGAAAGAAAGAGCGAAGTACTTGCTCCGCTTTAATTGTGTCCTTTTGAAGAAGAGCTGTGTAATATTGCCTACTCTGCCTTTGAACTGTTTTATGTAATAAATGTTTAAACTTTCTTTGCTTTCAAGTCTTAACCATCTCTGTGGAACAAATGACACACTTCCTAAATCATTCCGCTTTAGGTGTTTTGGGTTTTTTTTATTTATCCTTTTGTAACTGACAGACTGCACCATTTTCTACCTGATTTATGCCATTTCCTAATGCTTGTTTTGTTATTATTTTTGGTGCTTTAAAATGAACATAAAAATGCAGATGGAAGCTCTAGGGGTTTGTGACATGTGAATACCAAGTATACCAAGAGGAGCGGATTGAGCATGCATAGTGACATCCTCTTCCAGTTTTCAGAAGTCTTTTCTAAACTCTGTTGTGGAAGCGAATAAATGCAGTAGTGAAGAGTAGTCAATAATATTCATTAATAGCTTAGTTTATTTTTGATCAGTTCTCTGTTATTTATTTGTTTTTTTTTTTTTTCATTAAGTATTCAAGTCTGCTGTTTGCCACGCATACGGATAGCATTGGTACAGAGCAATTGAGTAGCTTTTGTTCGTAACTGTTTGCTGAAGAAACATCATTCCAATGCACATGCTGCAGCTCTATGCAGGGCTCAGGGGTTTGTCTGCAGTGGATATAGAAACTAAGCACCTCTTCTTACCTAAATGTAGCCACTTCAAAATACTGAATATGCTTAAATTTAATTCAGTTGTACATATTAATGTCACTTATTTCCTTTCAGATATATGCCTCTTGGGTAAAATTCTCGTAAGAATTCCAACAGAGGAAAGGAGAATAAAACAGTATCTAAAATACATCTGCAAAATATTAAAAAAAACAAGTGCTCGCATAAATGCTCGCATAAAAAGGAGTCATTTGAAATACAGGCCTGTTTAAATTTCCATTCGAGTTTTGAAATAGACCTTTACTTAGCTCTTGGGATATTAGTTAATATTTCAGCAATACTTAAAATGAAGTTATTCATTAGTTTAGTAAACGGAAAGCAATGCAAATGAAGGAGAGTTGAACATGTATCATTAACTATGGTTTCCTTCTAATTTCTAATATCTTAATTTTTTCTTTGAAGTTTTTAAAAGGTTTATTTAAAAAAAAATGGAAAAAAAATATTGAGCTGAGATATTTTTAAAATCAATGCTGCTATTAATATTTAGGTATTGAAATAAGCAGCCTTAAAGATTGTGCTGGTTTGAGAACAGAGAAATCTAACACCACCGTAGTCATAAAATTCGAAGTTAACATATTAACAGCTGTGTTACCAGTATAACAAGACACATCGGATAAATAATCCTCTGAAAAAAGTTCTTTCATGGCAAGAGGAAGGAGATAGATAATTTGTCTTAATAATTGCTGATGTCTTTTGTCTTATGTATCATTTCTTAGTAAAATAAATTCATGTCGAACTAGCCTGATGTATCAGGGATGCTGGTCTTGTGCATGTCCTTCAGGAAATTTAAGTTTTTGTAAGTATTTGTAAAGCACTCTAAAAATGAGTATACTTTTGCTATTCCTCCATGGTTAGGCAAGGATAAATGGTTTAGTAGTTGTGTTCCTCTTTTCGAATATTCTGTAGTGTATATTCTTCACCATATGGGAAGTGTGTATGTGTTATTTTGCTTAGCATGTTACTAACACTATTGTTTAAATGTTGAGCATTTTAGAATATGAAGTGAGGCAGTTTGTATTCAATTATTATTCAATTTGTATTCAAGTGATCGCATATACTGTAGAGGAGGATTTTCATAGTAGATTGAATGAAATAGTATTGGTTAAAAGTTGGCAGGGACACTGAATTAGTATCTCTTCCTTTGATTATCGTATCGTAAGATCTTTAATGCACAGACATTTGGGCTGTCTTTTTTGCTTCTCATTCCCTTTGAAGAATGCAGAGCTGCTCAGCAGAACTTGCTGATATAATACCAATCTGAATGAATCAGAAAGTTGTTGTATATTGGTGTGCATCATTTCTATTATCTATTATCAGCTATTATCTATTATCTATTATCAGCTATGTATTTGAATATATTTTTTTTTCTAATGGGAATCCTTTTTTAACCAGTATACTTTCTTCTCTCCAGGAAAAAGAAGAATTAATTGAAGAATGGCAACCAGAGCCGCTTGTTCCTCCTGTATCAAAAGATCATCCAGCTCTCAACTATAACATTGTTTCAGGGTAAATCTGACTGAAGTAAATTGTTTTTATTTCAGCTTAAACAGTTGATATCTATATTTTTAAGTGTGTTGCAATGCAAGGATATCAGAAATTTCTTTCCCAAGCTTCAACTTCGCTTATGTTGATAACTCATAAAATGTAAACATTCTTAATATCATGCCAGTGACATTAATACTTTCAAATAATGTTGTGACATAGCACAATCATTTGTTCTCACAAGTTGCTGCATTTTGAAGGCCCAGCCAATACAGGAAAGAAATGTTTGCTCTGAAGAAGGATGCCTATTTTAATTGACTTCAATTACATGAAGAGTGGCCGTTTTTTACCCTCTTTTATTCAGGACTTTGAAGCAAAGCAGTAGCATAGAGTAAAAGGAAGTTAAAGTTTTTAAACTTTAAAGGTTTAGGTTTTTTGTTAGGGTTAAAGGTGTTTTGTTTTTGTTTTTTAAGATCAGAACAAAGAAACCTTTTAGCTTATTTCAGAAAATGCTTTATTTAGGGCCTTCGGGTTCAGGGAACATACTGCAGTAGAACGTTAATATGTTATGGCTGTTAAACTTAACAGCTGCTATGGGGACAACTTGGCATCTTTGCAGTAAGGTTTAGTCTGCTAGCCAGTCACTTTACCAGTAGATGTAGAACAGCAAAAAGCTTGAAACCTGGCCTATAAACTCAGGCGGCATTTCAGAGTTAATACAAAAAATGAAAGTTTCTTTATCCTAGTTGCAAGTCAAGAGCATTTCTGTCAAGAGTGTTTTCAGTTCACATTTTAGGAGGAACCATGCTGATGCTAGTGAGGTGTTTCCCTGATTATGATGTGTTAATGTCTCCTATGAATGATGACTTAGCTATGTCTCAGTTGTATTCCTTTGTGGTGGTTTAATACTGCATATTTGATGTAATGTGTGGATTGGGTTTGTGTAGGCGCATAACTATTCTAAAAAGTATTAAATATTTCAGTTAGATTGTAAAAATTATTTTGACTCTCAATCTCGGGGCGACAGACTCCATCTTCCCTTAATATGTTAAACATTTTGTGCTTCATTTTGTATGTGTTAACATGTTTTTTTCTGGTCAACATTTTTTTCTTTTTTTTGTTTTTTTCTTAAACAAGATTCCAGTGATATACGTTGCTGAATGATAAGCAAAGCCATGATGATACAGTGATACCTTAAGAAATGTATCATACTAGTGGAAGCGGGACGGGGGAAGTGAGATGAGGGAAACTGTAAAGAATTTTTTTTTTCCTCTTGCAAAGACTTAATGTTCATCTTGTCTTTGAGGTTGCAAAGCACGTTAACATACATATTTTGGGGTACGATTTTTTATTGGACTGTATTTTTCCAAGAGTGATTTGTGCTTAACAGGTAGTGATGGTTTAGAAGATTGAGTAAAAATCTATTCGCAAATTATGGCCATATTTTCCTGGGGGCTTCAGCTTTGTACATTACAAGTTGTTAGTGAATATTAGTCAACTTTGTATGAAATAAATTTTCAATAAAACAAAACCAAATATCTCAGGAAAAAAATTAAGGATTTTTTTTTTTAATTAAGCTACAGGAGTTTGACTTCTGCTTGATTTTCATGCCTTTACACTGAACCTTGCTATCAGCTGGCAATTATAGAGAGAAAGGTGGGAAAAGAAAATACTGAAAGTGCTTTTGCCTTTTGCTTTTGTGGGGGGGAAAGTTCAGCTACTGTTTGACTGTTTATGAAAACAATAACTTTTCATTCATAATAATAGAACTCTCTAATATTTTTAGTCCTCCCACTCATAAAATCACGGTTAATGGCAAGGAATGTATAAACTTTGCGTCATTTAATTTCCTTGGACTTCTGGATAATGAAAAGGTTAAGGTATGTGTTTGTTGTTTTTATGCATTGTATGATTTTCCTTTCAGTCTGTATATTAATTTAAAATTAGGCATGGCTTAAGAAAATACAAACTTTGTGAAGGAACATGGCACCACTTCTAAATAACAAGGAAGATTATAAGCCTTGTGCTGTTTACATTTTTTTTTTTTCTCTGAAATTTTGTCTGATGCATTTGTTTGGAGTTGTTACCAAATTGGATTAGTGTCTACTGTAAGTTTTCTTTAAAATACAATAAATGATGCTTAAACACTAGTCTAAAATAGCTGTGGTGTGGGATAAATTCACAGAATTCATTATACTACTGTTCTTTCTCTGGAGCTGATTATACTGCATTGCCAGAACTAGTAAATATACTGTGCCATGAAGTTGTGTAAGTTATATAGAAGAACTGGTGATCTATTTTAGGAATAAATGTTTTATGTAATATTTTTATCTGTTAAAGAATGCAGCCCAGGCATCTCTGAAGAAGTATGGTGTTGGCACTTGTGGACCTAGAGGATTCTATGGTACTTTTGGTTAGTAACTTTGTTTTTTCTAATTTATCTTTAAGGATATTCAGACCTCAATAGTGAGTTGGACAAAGTAGTCCTGCATATAGGCAGCACATTATTTCATTATTTCTTTCACTCTGAAGAACAATTACTCTCTAACCTTTTTTTTTTATTATTATCTTTCTAATGTAATAGTAAGGATTGGCATTGGCAGCATTTATAGTATTGTTTAATCAGTCTTTATACCTTTTCTCTCTGTCCTTTCAGTACTGCTTTTGGACGAAAGCTATGAAATTAAATATAGCCTGTTTTAGTCTTGACTGCCACAGTGGAGCTTATTAGCATCTAATCAAGGATGATGAATTTGTGAGTCTAAGTTAATAAATGTTCTTAAGTAGGCCACAGGAGGGCAGCCTGACCTTGGGGTTCTGTGATAAAGCTTAGTCAAGATTATCTGCTTCTGTGAAAAGAATGAAATTTTCCCTTATTTGTAACCTTGAAGTTTTAATTAAGAGGTTTGTGTAGTGTGAGAGGGCGTTACTGAGAGTTTTTTCACTCTTACTACAAACAAGTAAGCTGTTCAATATCAGCCAGTGGAAGTGATTTTTCATAGATGTTGGTATTGTAAAATACTAACTGGAAACTGAAGAGTAATAAATGAATAGTTGCCTAGCTATAGGCTAAAAATACAGATTTGTTGTCTTTCGAGCTTTCCTGATACTTTCCAGAAGTGATACAATTTGCAGTGTATTTATGCTGAAATGATTTCATAGAATTAGGCTTGACCTGAATTCAGCATTACTGAATGAACTATGAACTGTAACAAATTCAGTAATTAATTACTGAATTTACTGGGAGGAGTAGCTGACAGCCCAGAGGGCTGCGCTGTCATCCAGAGGGACCTGGACAGACTGGATAGCTGGGCAATGAGAAATCTTACGAAATTCAACAAAGACAAGTGCAAGGTCCTGCCCTTGGGGAAAAATAACCCCAGTCACCAGTACAGGCTGGGGACCGACCTGCTGGAGAGCAGCACTGCAGAGAGGGACCTGGGCGTCATGGTGGATGACAA
>WBNA01000607.1:90226-106040 GCA_013398345.1 Nothocercus nigrocapillus
TGATACTAGAAGAATAAGACATTTCTGAAATGAAAAAGTTGAGAAGGAAAGTTCTGGGAACATTCAACAAATTTGTCTGAGTTTGCCTGAGAAATTACTCTTCTAAGTGTATCAAAAGCTTTACTGAATAGAGCAGTGTTAGAAAATGAAAAAAAAAAATATTAGTGATACTTCTTGACAGCCCAGGCCTGTAAGAGCTGAGTTATCTTAAAAGAGGTTCTGCAAATCTCTCATTTGAACTAACCTGAACTCATTTGTAAGCTTAAGAGCATCATACCTGAAGAAGGTACATACATTTTCTGCATATTTGATGGTAGCAAAGTTTCAGGAGGAAGTTACATAATCTAAAGAGAGGGCTGAGGTTTCATAGTGTATAAAATGAGGCTGTGGTAAATGGTGGGAAATAAATTAATAAATGATTTGCTGTGGTTGACACAAAGTAGAAAGTACAAAAAAAATCTAGGAAAGTGACATGGCAGAGTTTTATATATATGTATGTACGTATAAGACAAAAACAATATTAGACTTAATATAACAGTGATGTTTCTATATACATATATTATTCTTTCTGTTCTATTAAAAGAAGTGTGAAAAGGAAAATGAAGGCTGTGCCACTATATTTTCAGATATCTGATCCAAATATAATATCCTGTGTTATTTTAGACGGCATGATCTTGAGTGTTCTGATTTTAAATAAGTATTGGTTTGAACTTTGCTAATTATGTTGGTGAGGCGTTTGTTTGAAGTGCACCTTCCAACAAGAGATTGTCATGCAATATAATGTTACTTGAACTGGGTATCAGAGCCAGAACTGGGTATTTCAAACAGCCAAAAACCAATGCTACAAAACCCAGTCTGTTGCTGGCAAGGCTGCCTGACCTGGCTTACCTCCCAGACGTGCAGAGTGCGAACGCTCGCGGAGGGAGGAGGCTGGTCTGGATGGCTGCAGGGCTGGGAGAGGGAGAACAGGGTAGCCCTGGCTTAGCACAGCTCAAATTGCCATGGGGTCATACTCACAGAGATAGAAAATATGATATGCAGAAATATTTACATAACTGTGTGGGCTAGAAATTTGAGACTTTTTTTTTTTTTTTTATCTTTTCAAAACACTCTCATAACTGATGGGTATCTCGCATTCAGATTCTGCAGTGCTGAGTCTTACCCGTGTTGTTCAAATCAGAAAAATCTCACTTGCCTCGAAAAGCTACTCTCGAAAAGCAAACATCTAGCTGATTAATTGGCAGTTAGTTATTCTTACCGTAAATACCCCTTTTTAATTTCTTTTTGTATTGTCTTAATGGAATCACCAGCAGTCATTACTTAAGCTCAGTTTTAGGATTCCTGTGAGTTTTGTGTTCCATTGAACTAGGTAAGAATGAGTGATTACAACTCTTTGAGTATAACGAGAGTTGTTACACAGGTAGCAGAAATGGAGACATGTTCTTTCTATAACCATATCTTAAAGCTTTAGTTATTAAAGCTAAAACTCTCTAAAGCTAAAACTCTCTCATGTAATTTAAATGCAACTGTTTAGATATACCAAGTTCAAAATAAGAAGAACCTTGTAGTATCAAGCCATAATTACTCTTTTAAGTCTGTGACTTTCTGTTGAAAACTCATGCTTCTTTTGAAGAGACTTGAAACTTTTTCATGAAGTTGAAAAGAAAAAAAAAGGGGAGGAGCTCTGCCAAACCAGAGAATTATGTTCACATAAGGATTTTCTTTACTGAGGAATGGGAAATAAAGATCAGTCGCAGTACCATGGGAACCCAATAGCTGAAGGGTGACCTTAAACATTAAAAACTATTTTAAAATACTCTGTAGTTATATCGGTGGTTAATGATGACTCCTTTCATGATAGACCAGAATCCCTTACAAAGGGGAAAGTGATATTATGTAGATAAAATTACAAGCTTGAACAGGATTTGAACCAAACCTACATAAAGAGAATGTATCTGCTGTTGTTTTAATTTTAAAAATAACTGCTTCCTAGCTCTGCCTGGAAGCAATTTAATGCAACAAGTTAATTTTTTTAAAGTATTTCCAGCCAAACCAGGAGCAGTAGTTAATAAAAATCTTGAGAGGGTGAGTCTGTTCGTTATGCCTGGTTTTGCACACTCAGTTAATTTGGATGGTAGATAGTTATCCAAACTGTCTCATTAAAGCTGATCTCACGTTTATTTTGATTTGTCTGTGTCAGGGCAGAAATAGGATTCAGATCTGTTCCCTCACAGATAGAGAATCTGTAACAAAGCCTGTTGTTCACCCTATTGTATTTGTTAACATGTCAAAGAAAAAAGAAACATTTCGTGCACATTTAATTTCTGGGAAGTTTTTTGGGTAATCTTGCTTTTCACACAAACATGCATACTTTTGCCAATGCTTTTTTAAAAAATGTATTCAATGTAGGCAATTTTTTTGTAATACAAAAATGTTTTGAGTAGGGTCATGCCAGTCAAAGATAAGACAAGCATGTAGAGAGTTCAATCCAAAGCACACAGAGCTAGAAACAGTTGTTATTCTGGAAGCTGGGGGGTTAGATGTGTTTATCCAGGGAAGTACTGCAAGAAGCAAAGGTATAAATTTACAGCACATTTTCAAAACTGGGAAAAGTGGAAAAAGTTACCTCACATTTACTGAACACTTACTGTGTTTGTGGAGGTAGTTATTAGCATGTACTACGTTCAGTGTGAAACCACAGAGTAAGCTAGGTGTAGTAGCTTCTTCCTGTAGACAGACCTTTAGTGATCAGTAAAATGTATGAGATGTCATCTTTGTTTGCATTAGTCACTGGCATATGATTTGTCATTTCTGGAAATGAACTGAGGAAATCAAATCTCAGTACAGTGCTGCAAGACTCTCTAGAAATTCAGTGTATGTGTCTGTTCTATTTTCTAAAAGGTTCAACACATTTACAGTACCATTGGGAAAGATGGGTTTGAGGGGACTTTGTGAGGTCAGATTTTAAGTTCTTCAAGGCAGGATCACTTGTATGTGCCATCATCCCTTCTTAACCACTGTCGGGAACAGAGATTCAGTGCCTTCTGCAGGCAGTTGTTCTAATTTGTGCTTAATTTTCCTTGATTACAGCATGGGTTCATTACTTACTTTTACAGCTTATTTCATTATGGTTTGTAGCTGTCCTTTAGGATTTTAGCAACTCTTGAAAGACCTTCTCAAACTGAAACAATTTTCAAAATTTTAAACTTGTTTCCTTGTAGGTACCTCTCCTCAGAGAACAACAAACAAACCTCTTTCCTCTTACATCTTTAATTTCTGCTGATGCTTGTTTTTCTCTCCAGACTCACTCTAAACATCTTTCCTGAAGTGCACTCACCAATACTGCAGTATTTCAGCCCAGCCTGTACAGAACTGAATAAAGGAAAGCATTTATTTCTTATATTTAACAGATGATGTTTTTATTTCCCAAAGTGATGTCTGCCTCTTTTGTAACAGTATGTCATTGCTCAACTTATGATCTACTCCAGACCCTTTATGCAGAATTATTGCCAAGGCCGTTACCCATTCTGGGCAGGGGTAAGGGGGAGGAATGGTTTAAGCACAGGTCCCTGTTCTTGTCTTTACTGAATTGTATTTTTTTATTCTCCACCAATCATTGTCTGTAGAGGTCAATAAACAAGACACCAATAGCGCTGAAGCTTGTGAGACGCCACTGTTTAAAGTTAATCAGTGATAGCTGTTCTGGGTATAGTTTTCTAATGAGTTTGCACTTACCTCTACATCATGTTTTCATATTTGGTCTATGAGAGTATCATGTGGGACAATTTCACCTCAAACCAAATACCATCACCATTTCCCTTCAGTGGCTCAGCTTCATACTATCATTCAGTGCAGGATAAGAGCTGTCACACTATGGCGCCTGGGAGGTAAACTTCCTATAGCAGAAACATTTGTGACATGTTTAAGTTTCTGCTTCTGTCATCTTTGCTTAAATAACTTGCTGTGCTTTAACTTAGTACAGTATGTTGTCATGATCATACCAAAGAAGGAAATTCATCAATTCGAAAGGCGGAGTTCAGACATAGCTGTTTGTAAAGGTTGATTTTTTTTTTTTTCTGAGTTCAGACAGAGTTCATTGACTCCCCCCCCCCAAAAAAAAAAAAAAAAAAAGCTGGTTTCTCTTTCTCTCTTGAAATCATGCCTGCATCATTCTCATGTATTAGAGTGCTATTCTTTAATCTTACACTGGTTCATGTTTTCCTGCTAATTAACAGCTTGCCCAGTTTGAAATATTCAGCACTTAAAAGAGACATGAAGGAAGGCATATTCCATTGTCAGTTTTACCAACCATCACTTTGGAAATGTAATGCAATGTCACTTTGAAAACTGTAAGATTTTAGTAATGGTAGTGGGTAAGTTTATTTAAGAGAAGATGACCTCTTTGTAAGGATTGATTTCTCTGCCTCCCCGTGCTGTTGTCCTAATGTTTTTTCTCTTTGAACTGGCGAGACTACTCTCTTCTTTGGTAATTCTGAGTCAGATAGGTCAGACCTGGGCTTTTCTGTGCAGAGACTGCCAAGTTTTTCTAAAATGTGTGGTAGTGTAGGGATTTGGATGAATGTCCAAAAGGGACTGAGAATCAAGACCACCAAATGTCTTTAATTTAAAACTATAATTTGGAATGGATCCTTCTTGGTCCCAAGAGAAAAAAACCCAATACTTTCATTTGTACTATTAGTCATCATTCTCCCCACCATCAAGGTTCCTCTGCTTTCTGAAAGAGCGACAGTTTGTTTTGCTGCTTTAACAAAAATGAATTCCGTTGATTTAATGTTCTGTTTTGTGATGAAGTGTCTTACCTAGGTCATAGTTTAGCTGTTAACAAGATATTTATGAAGTGGAAAGATTGCTCTGCTCTGTGGTGAGTTTAGTCTCTGGAGTGGGGCAAAATGCTGTTTAACTAGCAAATAAAATAGTTCAGCTTCAAATATTAAAATGAAATCCAACAATTTGAATCTTTTACTAACCACTTAAAGAAGTAGAATATCTGGAACTGCTCAGAACTGGTGTAATTTGACCTCTGCTATAGGAAAAACTGAAGCCATTTTAGGTGGATTAGTACTGTAAGTGGCTATTCAAGGAAGAAAAATTCAGATTTAGATTCATACTTTTATTCCACATGTAAACTGTAAAATATAGCTGAGGATATAAAGCTGATACATGATTTTTTTTTTTTTTTAAATCATTCAATGCCCATTTGGCTGTCTTCAAAAGGGTTTTGTACAATATTTGATAAGTACTTGAAGTTGGTATTTCTACTATTTAGCTGGGAGCGTGTTGTTTGATAGGTACCTGCTTATGTTGTCAGCAGTATGTTTCTCTTTTGCATGGTTTTGATTGGTGCTTAATAGGATTAAAGACATATTGCTTAAGTTCCAAGCAACATGGAGACCTACGTGTTCTAGCTGTGCCCCAGATGTACAATATAAATATAGTTATTATTTGTAATTGGGATTTTTAAATCCTCTGAGGCTTCAGCGACAAAAGTTACATTACATTAAACACTGCCCTTGTTTAATTAGCTCAAGAGTGTCAACCCAGTATAAACCATTTTCTGGCTTCTTAGAGGCCTCGTTTTGATTGTACTTCAGTTGTCAGAACATCCATTTCTGTGGAGTCGCCGTTTCTCTCTTGGTCCAACAGGCAGTCTTTCATGTATGATTTGTGTGTGAGTGCTGTAGTATATTGTTTCTTCGATTGCCATAATTATTTTATATTTTGGTTATAATTTGTGTGATTATAGCTCAAATTGAAAAGGAAAATCCTGGAACTAACATGTTTTTGCAGTAGAATAGGGTCTAGTTCCCTGTACAGTTTTAGTGATCTCTCAAGCTGTATGAGCACACTCTAACTGTCTAAAGCCAAATTTTGTTTGTCTCCACAAAACTGGATCATGAAGAAAGTGTGCAAACCAGGAGTTGTTCAAAAGTGAGAACCTATATAACCATTTTGGTAGAAACCAACAGAACATTTGCCTGTCTTTCCCCAAGCAGTCATCTACAGAGGTGAAGTCAAAAAGGCCTGTTTCCATAAGCACATTTTGCATTTTCCTTGCTAGTAAAGCAGTTATCATCTACTGCTGACACTCTTCCAAATATATTCATCTTTAATAGTGCCACAAATAGAAGAATTTTGCTAGACTTTGGAAGCTGATGGGTTCCTACAGATTACATAAAAATAAGCAGCCTCTAAACAACATACGAATGAATGAATAAAGTGCTGCATGAAACTATATCATTGTGTCTTCATGGAATTGATGGGGTTCATCTTCGCCCTATGTAACAAATCATGAAAAGCAGTGCCACTGTTGAGGCAGTCTCTGCCTTTTGTAGAAACAGATAGTAAAACTTAATTTTCAGTGCACAGCTTTGGCTTAACACACTGGTGTTCTCCAGTGTGTAGCTGAGATCAGTGTCTCTGCTAATTGCATTTTTTTTTTATTCCTAGAGCTCCTTACTAGTGAAGACTTTTTTGGTGAGGAGTTGGACTAATATTCAACAGCTAAAACAGAAGGAATGCACAAAAACTTGTTTTTTGTTTGCTCTAAATATTACTATTTCAATAATACAATGCTGTTCTACAAGAGAATCAACTAAGTTAACATTTATAAGGTTGTCGTTGAAGGTAATGTGTTTTTAACTTTGCAAGAAACCAGATGTTTTCAGTGAACACAAAGTAATTTTTTATCTAACTAGAAGAGGTATTAAAAAACAGCCAGGGCTATATAATCATAGCATGACCTTATAAATTTGGAACTGAAAGGCATTTTACTTGCCAGATCTGAGTTTCTGTATTTCTTCTGCAGCTATTAGTGTCCAACACCTAAAACAGAAGAGAGAGTTGTAATTCTTAGACACAGCTGTAGGTGTTAGTGATATCTTGTGTTGTGGAGTTAGTAACACCTCCTGAAACTCCTGTTGCAAACTGCAGCAACTGTAGAAATGCTAATTAATTTTTCAAATTGCATGAGAAAGTGAAGTGGGCTCGTTTATTTTATAACTAATGAAACTGAGGCGGGGGGAAGTTAAATGGAGCAGTGAAAACAGGATTTTCTGCACTGTGGTTGCAATTTGGGAGTGTATTGCCTTATTCTGAGCCTACTCTCAGAATAAAAAGAAATGTTTTAAAGTGTGTCCTTCTGAAATGTGTCTGATAGTGTTGGAACATCAGTTTTGCTCCTATTGAGGAAAAGAATAAACTTCTTGTTTTCTTTGTTTGTTTGTTTTTCCTAAGGGAACATAAGCCTATTCTTAACACTAAATTATTACATTTGAAGAGGTAACTGGGAGCACCCCATGTTTTACACAGTCTACCTTAATAACAAATTTTATTAATTTTTACTATCAAATCATTCAGTTTAGTCAGCTTATATGTAGAGACTGAGTAACAGTGCTTGATATTAAAAAAGGAAATTTTACTAGGTCTGTGGATTCCTATAGATTTGTCAAAGCAATTGGAAAAAAAAGTATGGGCAGGGTGGGCTAAAAAGCTTATGGAGTATTGGCAAATTAATAGATGTTAGAGAACTCACCCCTTGAGTCTGATTATTAACAAATATGTTAATGAAATATATTAAAATTTCTGAGGATTATTTAAATTCTTAATGTAATAGGACAGAAGAGGCCATAAATCCTCTATTCTCCTCTGAAGATTTTTTTTTTCAAATCACATTACATTAAAGATGGTAAGCAGATTATGTAAGGAATATGTAGAAGCTATTCAAGCATTGTTTAATGCCTTAATATGGTGTTTCTGAATATATGATCCTAGGCAGGGATTGTCCATACACATAATATTATGTTTTTATGGTGAACCTTCAAAAGTAGTAAGAAGAAAAAGGAACTGATGAAAATGCTAAAATAAAAATCCCACATCAGAAATTCTTGTTGTTGATTGGGATTCAAGTAGAAGTAACAGCTAATCGGTTGCTGATATTTTTATGTGAGAAAATATTAAAGATAAGCTCTTCTTACTGCATTTAAATGCCTTGGCATTTAGGTACCTTAACTGCGTTTAAGTT
This sequence comes from Nothocercus nigrocapillus, assembly GCA_013398345.1. NCBI lineage: Eukaryota > Metazoa > Chordata > Aves > Tinamiformes > Tinamidae > Nothocercus > Nothocercus nigrocapillus. The sequence goes on from WBNA01000607.1 coordinate 98,268, forward strand.
AGTTTGCCCTACTGCCCTGGTTCATTCTTAATGACTCCTGGCTAGAGAAGAGGGGACAGGCAACAGAAGATAAAGAACAAAAACCTAGAATGTTTGTGGGTATACTTTTGAAATTTATGGGTGGAAGTGTGTACCAAGAAAGAGGAGTACTTTTAAGGAAATAGCAAGACAATTACTTTTTTTCTGAGGAGACTTTTGTATGGAAAAAAAAAAAAAAAAAGGCATAGGCATCTTGTCTGTGTTTCCTTATTTTTTTCCATTTATTTTGTTTTTATGAAGACAGAACAAAAAAGATGATGCTAGGTACAGGGTAATAATACTAAAAGCAGAGCACCAGCCTTCAGCTAGTATAAACTGGTGTGATTCTGCTAAAGCAGATGAAGTCACACTAAGGATATTACTAAAAATTCAAACAAAGATTAAATATAGGCTTTCAGAGTTGAAAGATGATGTTTCTAATTGCTGAAGATGTTTTAGATTAGAAAGTGTGTGTTCAAGCCAACTAGCCTCCCCTTGAAGCAGTATAGATGTTGTAAATAACAACATTCCTTTGGCCACAGATCAACATACAGGAACTGATTTAATCTTGGACTTTTTTGTGTCTTTTCAATTGCTTATTATTAAATTTCAGAATACATGCTTTATTCCCCCTCTGTCAGCATTTAGTCAAGGGATGCCTAAGTGCTATTGTTTGGCTTATTTATTACCATTTTTAATGGTTCATTATTTGCTTTAAAGTGTAAATCAAGCAGGTGAGGTATTTTTAGATTGCTAACAGGATACCAACGCTTTTTGATGCTACTAGCAAATGAGTTACAATGAAAAATCCCTTGAAAATTTCTTTGTAAAACTGACATAATTTGTGCTGTCCTGGTAGATATCCTAATGAATGTATAGATTACTGTAAACCTAGAATGGGGTCCAGGCTCTGAAGTTCATGGCAGTTTTCTGGTTTGGCTGTTCTGTGTCCATCATGCTCAGCTTGGTGCATCAGTCTTGAGGGCTGTGAAGACAACGTTTAAAGCTAGATTGAGCCTTTGCTTTTTATCTTCCTGAAGCAGGGATCACAGGAAATATCTGTCTGGAGTCTGCTTTAATTTACTGCAGTGAGCTAATGTTCAGATTTATCTTGGCGGTTTTACTGAGGAAAGTATTTCTGAGAGCCCCAGAGCACGTAACTTTAGAGGCCAGCCATAGGCCGCATGTGGGGTGGTTTCTGTCGATGGGATTCAAAACAGTGGTCAAGGAGAAGAGGCTGGCGCTCAGCCGTGAGGGGCACTGATTGCAGTGTCCAGCAGCAAAAGGAATGTCAAAACACACAAAATAGCAAAACATGACTGAGGCTGAACTCGGGACAGACGAAGTGGTAACGAACGTATCTAGAGAAAAGAGATCACAGAACAAGTTTGGGTGGGACCTCAGGACATGGTGGGGTCCAGGCCATGCTCCGAGGGCCGAGTGTTCACCAAGTGTTCATCATTCTCTAAAGCTTTAATGTAATATGGAGAGCCCCTTTCCTCGGTATCATGCCGTCCCACATTTCCCTCCTCAGTTATGACTGACAGAAGCAGAAATAACCTATGACTAGAGGCTTAAAGCCAAATTCTAACACAGTCTTTTTTTTTTTTTTTTCTTTTTTTCTTCATGGCCTCTTGGATTATTAGGAGAAAAATAGGTAGTGAAAATGTATGCTGTTTCTCACCTTTCTTTTGTTTTTAAGGCTATGGGATATTACACCTGTCCTTTCAACCCTGGGCATCAACCCTATGACTATATTGCATTTTAAGTTAAACACCCAAAGAAAGAAACAGGGATTTCACTATAGCATTGTTCACTTCTTTTGATGGGTCTCCTTTCATGTTGCCTTTTTTTTTTCTGGCTATACAGAAATGGCTATACAGAATGTTTTGAATTTTAAACAGTCTGTGAGTAAAACTTGTGACTATAACGCTTGATTTAATGTGGATTGACTTGACAGTCTCGAGTTGCCAGGTACACTTTAATTTCTCTGTATGCATGATACGGATGATACTCTGACTCAGTGGGGAGTTGAGCCTGATGGTCTAATGCTTTGAAGATACAGAGTTACAAAGCTGTAATTATTAATAATACCTGACCTAAGTTCTTTCCATGTAACAGGCAATGTATTCTTCTCTGATTTCTTTTATTTGCACTATATATATTTCAGGAAGTGTTGCTACGGAGTTCCTAGCCTTGAGAACTCTTCTCTTTAAATTACTATTCTTGCTAGTTGCCCTAGAGCTGCAGGGCCTGAGCTGGTGTTTTTGTTTGCCTAATACAATTTAGGCAAATGCCTTGCTAGTCCGTCTGTTTCTTGGAAAGTTTGGCATATCTGCTATTGATTTCATGTATACTGCTCTAGTTTTTGACCTTTATAAGGGCTCTTTTTCTTATTTTCTGTTGTCTGCAGAGAGTGTTTAAAGACATGCAGTCCTGAGTGTACGAGCAAAATGGAAAGCTAGTTCCCTACATTGCCTACACTAAATATGAGCTATAAAAATGGGATTCTCGGTGCCTTTTGCAAATTCAGGAAGCATTTATGTCTGTATGCTGTGCACCTTGGTGAAAATCTTCTACCTTGGATGTTCAAAATTGCTTCTAAAATTTAAGTATATTGATTCTCAAAATTTTGGCTTATCTCCAACTTTCATCAGAAAAAAGTATTCGTGTATGGAATTTTTAAGAATTCCTTATGGCTTCCATTTTTTTCCTCCCAGAGTCACATGGTATTTAAGAATAATGTTTTGCATAAAGAAGTCTGCTCTGGATAGTCACCTTAAGATCCTCCCATCAGAAAGATTTTCCGTCATCCTTTTGTTGTAACTGTGGCAAGCATAGAAGTTAAACACAATTTAAACTATCTTTTGCTGTATATTTACAATGATGTTCTTTTGATTTTTATTTTCAGCCAAGTGGCCTAGCATTTTAGCCCTGCATGTTCAGGTTGACTTGGAAATCTGTCTTGCTAGTTCTCAGCCAGTGAAGATTTCCAAGTGGATGCAATTTAATAACCCTTGTGCTGTTTTGTTTTGCCTTCCACACCATCTGGTCTATGTCTCTCTCTCTCTCTCTCTCTCTCTCTCTCTCTCACTCTCTTATTTTTCTTCTTCCTTTTCCTTAAAGTATAGTATTTTTTCAATAATTTAAACTTCAAGCATGTCATCTTAAAATGTAGCATGCTCTGAAATTTCCCAATGCAATTTTTTTTTTTTTTTTGGTGCAATAATGGTCTCTCTATAGAAGAAAAAAAAAAGGCAGAACATGAACAGGAACCTGTGGACAGGTTGGAATGGCAGGAATGTAGTGCACAGTAAAGATGTCTGTTCCATCACACTGAAATATTATTTAGGCATCTTTCAAAAGTAAAATTATTTCACAGCTCTGAAATTGGATTGGCTCTCAACATTTCTGTCTAGCTTGTACAACTTATTTAATTACTGGAGAAGGACAAGAAATGTTTTAGAAATTCAAAATTACTCAGCCTTTGCTGATGTGGAAGTTAACTGCTGTAATGAAGCTTGTGGTCTGTTAGCTGGATTTATTTACACTTGGCTTAGTAACGATAACATAGTGTGATGCTGCTGAAGCATAGCTCTGCTCGTCATGAGGTTTCGAAGAGCTGTGTCAAAGGAGTGTTTGTGTTTTGTGAAGGCAAAAAGCTTAATGATAGGATTTTAACTTCTGAGGGATCATTTGCCCTGTAACCTGTAAGCCTGTCCTTTAGTCTTTCTGTATGTTTTAAACACAGCATTTTTATTGGGTTTTCTTTTTTTTTTTTCTGATTTGTGCCTGTGTTTTACTGGATTGATGTCCATGATGGACAATGCCTGCGGGTCTTGGAGGCACCAAGCCCCACTGTGCCAGTGCTTTCACCAACTGCTGGCCTAGTAGTCCCTGCAGAAGATCCCCTGGGCACCATCTGTCCACCTCTGCAATTCCAGATTTCTTCCCCTGGCATTTGGGGGTCTACGGTGTTGTCTCCAAGGAGGAGCTGGCTCTTTTTTAATAACCCCACCATTACCACACCTGCTGCAGACTGATACATGCATGAACTCTGGACTCAACAAAACTTAACACATTTTTCTTGATAAGTCTTCGTGCTTTATTTGCTTCCAGCGGACAGAGGAAGCTCTGTGTCCCTGCCCCACTGGTGTCCCTGTGGTTAGAGATGCACCATCACCCTACAGCCAACCACAGGTGAACACACGTTGTCTCTGTTCAGCCATTTTCTCCTGCATACCTCATGTCTGATGACATTTCGGCATAATCCCCCTGATTTTTTATTTTTCCTCTCCATGGGCCTGGCTTCCCTCATCAAGAGCCAGTTCTTTGTTTGCCAGACTACTGCTCCTGTCTCATCCCTCAGCTTGTGTAGATAAGGGCTTGGCTTCTAATACTGCTGCACTGAAGTCAGCTTATCCTGAAACACAGATCTGTAGAAGCCAAAAATTGTACCTGGGTATGTGCCATTGCTGTAAATTTGACTAGGACTTATTAGTACAAATTATTTTGCTATTTGAATAACGTAGCATTTTGTTTTACTTCAGGAGTTCTTGGCATATTGGTAATATTAAAAAAATCTCATTAGGTTGAATTTCATTACTGAACAAGTTCCTGTAAAGCAGCCATTCTGCGAGCTGAGAATTAAGACTCAGGATTCTTTTTTTTGATTTGCTTTTCTTTCTTTTTTTTTTTTTTTTCATTTTGAAAAGAAACTAAAGAACTTGATCTTTTCTGTTTCTGTTTAGTTTTCCTCAGGCTATTTGTGTACTATGCTTTTCCAAACAACAGTTTGTTTAATTTTTATTCCAAATATGTGACTTGTTCTTTGTAGAAAATCAAAGAGTTCCTTTTTCATAGAAATTATATTAATATTCTGCTTCTCTCAAACACTTACTAAAGATTTAACTTGAAATATGCTTGAACAGTGTGTCTTTGTAAAATGAGATTTCAGGAAGCTTCTTTTGACAGGCTTGTAGCCTTACCTTAAGTTAAATTTGACACCTCTATTTATTAAGTAAAAATAGATTATAACCTAGTAAAGGCCATCTGAACTTTCAGTTACTTTTTTATTTTCCGTTGATGTCTTCGCGTGATGATGACCTTGCACTGCAGGCAGGTGTGTTTCATGATGTGCATTCTGGTCGCCAGATGTGCATCTCAGGGTACCCTGTTTCTGTGTCAGGGTGAGACTTTGTGAGCACTGTTCCTGTCCTCATTTCTTTTTGAAAGAGACATAGGGCCATGGACAGGAAAGAAATCAAGATGCACACTATCAAGATACACAAGTTTGCTCTAGAGACACAGGGTGTTCTACAGAGTGTTCATATCCTGCTGTGCAGAGGAGAGATTCACTTCTCCCTCCTGTGCATTGGTTTCCTTCCAGGGCCTCTGGCATTTCTGGCATGATTGAGAGCCGCAGAAATATTTTAGTGTCTGAAATATTGGTTGAAATAAAGGTGTGTAGGTACCCAAGTTTGCTATTGGTGCTTTATGTATCATCATGCTATGCAGCAATTGACCTGCTGCAGCAATGGGTGGTTTTCAAAGTGAGGTTAAAGGAAAGTCAGTAACTTAAGAACAACTGCTTTTCTAAATCTCGCTTATGTCTTATAAAGAAAGCTTTATTGGCCATTTATCGGTGTTCCATCATCCTTGTCCTATGCAGATTATTATTTAGGGATCAGCACTTAGAAAGTATTTATCAACAGAATTTCTATGAGGTTATCACCTTGCTAACCACAGTGCTCCAGTCTATGAACTTCTGACTACCCTTCGTAATTTCAGCGAAGAATATTTTGTGGCAATAGATCAAGTTATCTACTACCTTAAAATATTGTGTTTCAGAGAGGAAGCTCGTTTCATGAGTTCTTGATGGAGTACTCTGCAGAAAATAAAGTCCCTCTCCTCTCCATCTGGTGAAGCACTGATTCCACCCTCCTGAGGTTGTCACATCCTCTGGTTAGCAGTGTAGGAGATGTAGGAGTGCCTCCCTCTCTTGTTTGACAGGTTATCATTTGAGGCTGGGAATTTTGCCAGCTAGTGACTTGGTATATCCAGTTTCTAATTTTGGGGAAATGTTATTGAGAAGTTGGTGGCCTGACAACTCTGGCATTTCCTGGATTCTCAGATTACTGCAACACCATCTGATTGGTTTGGGGATTGGTGTGAGTTTAACTGAGATTGAACTAGCTGTATTGCTTAATCAGCTGAAAAAATTACCCATGGTTTGGATTATGATAGGTTTTTAATTGAGCTGGTCATTTATTAGTTTTGAGGTCTTGGGGAACATTTAAGTGTTTAGCAATGAGTGTTCAGTGACAGCTCAGTTTCTTCCAAAGAAAACTTCACATTGTTTACCTTCTGAGAGCTCAGCTATCTATAAACTTATCTGACTTTTTTTTTTCTTTTTTTTTTTTTTTTTTCTCCTAAAGTTTCCATGCATATTATTTCTATGCCAGTATAGCATATGCTGAGCTAGATGCTTTGGAAACACAAGGCCCCTCACTACCTTTGTAATTAGAACATCATAGCTGTATGTAAACCTTGAGATAATGATACTGACCACACCTTAAAACCTAATAATCCCTTCATACTTGGAGATGATCTCAGAGGCAGCCTCTTGCTCTGTGTAGTATCACTTCCATAGTAACCATTACAGGCACTTGGAAAGAGGCATTCTTTGCTCAAAAAAAAAGTCAGTGGCTTCTTGCACCATATTCTTTCCAGCTAAGCCTTATTTTAAGAACTCCATCTCAAACTTGTTTGTGGACACCTGAGTTTGTTAACTTCCTGGGTGTTCTGAGCAGTCTTGGTGCCCACATAGAGTGGCAGGAAAGCTGTCACTCAAAGAATGGATATGGTCAGGAGCTATTTAAGTATTTTTTGTGTTACTGAATAACACTAAGGTGAATGCCTTTACTTAAGGTAAATGGACTGAAAGGCAAATTCAGCCTTCAGCTTTTTGTATAAACAGGCTCAGGGTCAAAAAGTAAGAGCCTGGCATGTTTTTTGAGGGGCATCAAATGTGTGTATTTCTGTAAGTGATGGAGTATGGATGGTTTTGTGATCCTGCTGGCCATTTCCACTCTCAAATGCCTCTCAGTACTCACATTTAATGTTAATTTGGCATATTAATTTTGACACTTTGTATTCAAAAATGTGTTTTAAAGAGACAATTCCTCCAGTGTTACCCAAGAGTGTTTGAAAATAATACTCCAGTTTGAAAGTCTTTTCCCTTTTAAGGAAAGGAAGTCTTGAATTGTACAGAATCTTTATGCTAGTTATTGCATCATTCCATCTAAAGTAACTAGAATTTTCATTAATTTATGGTGTGTGTACTGATTTAGGACAGTATAAAATTGTTTCAGTTTTCTGTTTCTTTCAGTTGTGGTGGCAGCAGCACAAGGAACAGATTTGCTTTCAAAATAAGGAAGCAAAGTTTCATCTTCAGGAGAGATGTTTGGAGTAAGTGATGATTCACACTGCCAGAGGCCAGACTCTTTTACTGGGATATAAAAATATTACAGGGAAGACTAGTGTAGGTGCATAATTTAGTTATTTTGTAATAGGCTGAGGTACTAAAGATGTTTAACAGAATAGCAAAACCTCTTTATTAAATGTATGTGGCTTTTCAGGATTCTTAGCTATGGTAACAGTCTCCTATTTTGTAAATTCCATTTTCTGCCACACTTTTATGTGGCAAAAGCTTTTTTTTTTTAAGTTTGTTTTGAGAATGTTTTAATCAGAATT
>WBNA01000607.1:125623-139988 GCA_013398345.1 Nothocercus nigrocapillus
TTTTTTTTTTTTTTTTTTTTTTTTTTTAGTATTCCTTCATGCCATATATTGCAGAAGCTTTTTAGAATACATCTTTTTGATTTTGTACCCTTCCTCCTGTCTGCAAGAGTTATTTCACAAACCTGAAATAATTGAGCCTGTCCTTTACAATAGTTGTGATGCCTTGTATCTGGGAGTTACTAGTGGGTTTTGTACTCTAGTCTGCTAATCAGGTTATTGATTAAAATATTTTGTGGATTGAAATCTAGAACAGTAAGCTTCCATCATGCTACTGGATATCCGCTTCTGATTTGACCTGAGAGAGTTACCCTTGATTGTGAATCTACCCTGTGGTGATGTTTTGACTAGGCTCCAGTTCCCTGTTTTGAAGAGAAGGTGAGAAGCAGTAACTGCATTCCAAGCTTCAGACATGCATTCCCAACTTCAATAGTCCTCTTCCCCTGCAAACTCTTTGGTCATCCAGCCTAGAGGTCACTTAGCATTGAGCTGCATGCATAGTCCTGCCTTGTGACCAAATGCTCATCCGTGTCTCAAAAGACGTGGAGATGAGCTGGAAAACAGGCCCACCCTAGTGAGCACTTGAGGAGGAGGGTGGTGGGAGGAAGGCTGGGGACAGATAGGGGCCTGGTTGGCTGGCTGTGGCTGGTGAGCTGCAGAAGTTATTTGATACAGCTTGTCCTTAAAAAACGTACACTGGCTATTCCATGTTATCTGAAAGGATGATAAGCTGGTTCTGCCAATACATCCAGAAGTTAGACTGACTTGTTCATATCTTCTTACATACCTTCCCTTCTTCTCTTCTGAAAGATTGTTTTCCTTATTTTGCGTTTGTATAGTATTGTATTTTCCTCCTATTCCTAAAGTTCTTGAAGATAATTGATGTTTCTTCCTAAGTGTGGATTTTGTGAGGGTCTGATTGTGATGACTTGAATAATAATTCCAATTTATATAACAATTGCTTCTTCTCTATTCTTGTGCTCATATTTCTTTGCCAAAAATTAGGTATTTGGTGACAACCAATTTTTGAAAACAATTTTGAGAAAATAACCTCTGCCTTCTTTTCTTCTGCTGTTTGCTTTCTTTCCCAGTTGAGTCTGGGCCTTACTTTTGATAAGTTTTTAAATATATGATTTATAGATAACACTTCTCTTACTGCCTTTTACATCCAGGCTGACTGTAACTCATTTTGTACTTTGGCCTTTCTGATTTTAATCTCATGCAGTCCATTAATTCCTCTATACTATGACTAATCTTTCATGATATGGTCTTATTTCTAAATTATTTTCTATAATTCCTTTTTGATTTTCACATTATAACAAAGTCTTTTTACAGCGATTGGTTTCTTCCTCTGCTTTTCTGTTTTGGGGGAAATTACTTTATGTCTTCTTTTTTACTTATATTTTCGCCTCCAGAGACACTAGCACACTGAGCATGTTGTTGATTTCCTTTCTGAATGCAGCATTCATTGCTGTACCCCTTTTTCCTTGCTCTGTCAGTCTTGTTCCTTTCCATAAAATAGCGACTTTATTGTTTTGTGATCACTGAATTACCTTCTGCTTCCTGACTCGTCATTCCCTTAGTTAGAATGCAAAATAAATGAGACCACCTAATAAATTTTCTCTGAAAGAAAGGCAACTCAAGAACGTTTCAAAATCTGTTGAACTGTCCCTATGTTCCCTTTTTCCCCCCTCCTCTCCTCTCTAGTGTCTTTTGTGGTGCAGCTCCCATTACTACCAAAAATTGTAGTCTGGTGCCTCCACTAATTGTTTAAATGATAAAACCTCATATATTTCTCTCTCTGGTTAGGTGGTCTATAGCAGATCCATAACAAGTTTATCCTTGCTCTTTTCACAGTTCATATTTGCTCAGAAACATTAAGTAAGTTTGCTTCTCACCTCTTCCTCAGCTTCAGAGCAAGTATATACATTCCTGATTTACAATGCAAAACCTCCTTCCACCACCCCAGCTCTGTTTCATAGCAAAGTCTTTGTATCCCTCCATACCACTATTCCAGCCCTGCGATTTATCCCAAGTCTCTGTGATGTGGGTTCAGTGGTAATTTTGGTCGGTGCTAAAGACTTCAAAGTTCTTTCTGTTTATTCTTCATACTCCTGACGTTTGTGTATAGACATCTCAGATGTTTGGCACATTGCCTTATTATTCTCTCTGTTGCCTTTCCTACGACCCTCAGAAAATCTTGAGTGAAAAGAAGTTATTTTGAATACTCAGCTTGAGGCACTTCAAAAGAACCCAGCTTCACAAAGCTGCTAAGTGCTCCTTGCCCAAAAGCCAGACCTATATCATGTTGACTATTTAAAAGTGGAGACATATCAAGTCATTATTTCTGAAAATATCAGTTAAAAATCTAGACTGAACTCTGATTTTTTGTTTTTAGTTATTAAGACTATTTTATTAGTTCCCAGCAAAACAATTATGGTTTACAGTTTAGAGCGAGTCAGCATGAAGGCAATAGTTAGAACTTTAATAGTAAACTATGTTAGTGATTAGTGGCTTTTAAATATCTACTGAGTTCAGATTGAATGATTTATGTTCCATGACAAGTCTTCCATATTTTGGTTAGCATGGTTGTTTACAGTTTTCTGGGTTATGATTTTAAGTGTTCCCATCCAGTGTATGTGGTAGGCTGCCAGCGGAGGAGAACCAACGAAGCCAAAGCAGCGTAGGTAGTACTCCAGCGCTCATCCCAACTTCCCTTCTGGCAGGGGCACAGTGTTTCAAGAGAATGAACCAGTAATTTGCCAACTGTTTTCTGCTGACTCAGAAATGTTTTGTGGCTTGTATGTTGCACAACTTTGGAAAGCAAGATTGATTTTTTTTTTTTTTTTGTCACTCTTTCTTTCCTCTCCTCTGGAGCAGCCTTTGGAGGGAGTGTGTTTGGCAGTGCAGGCTAGAGGTCTGGTATGCTTGCAAGTAGGGGTGGGTAGAAGGATGGAAGCCAACAAGGGAAATGGTAGAAGTCCAGAAAGTCTGATTACACAGAAATAATACTTCTACTAAAGGGCAGTTTTAGCCTTTCAGCTCCTAATAGCAGTCTTTCAGCCTGACTCATGGGGATGGGCCTCGTATGGAACCTGGAAGTGATTACTTAAATGGAAACATAGAAGGGCTATATTTGTCCTTTTTTAAAAAAGAAAAAAAAAAAAGAAAGAAATGGAAATCTTGCAGTACTTATAGTACCTCATGCAAATGGGCATATTACCAGCATCCTTTTTTTTTTTAGCCAAGAAGATTTATGAAAGTAGGAACTTAATGGTAAGTTTCTACACAGAATAGCTGTTGGAAAATTATTTCTTCTGCCTTTATAACTCATTAGGACAAATTTCGATTTAAAATTTTTTCTTCTTGATTTCTGAATTTTGTCAGTTATTTTTCAGAGTGTTGCCTACTTAAGCCTTACCTCACTCTTCATCTGAGTGCTTCCTTTTCCATATCAGATTTCAGAGGTTTTATCTTAGTAGCTATGAAGGCAGTTCAGGAAGTGTGATACCTGTGAGGTTTTTAGAAGTTTGGTTGTGTTTGGTTCCCATGTCAATACAAAGCTTTAATGTTGATCACATGTACCTGTATTTCCATATGCAGAAATACATTTTAAAATGTATCTAGAGGTGTCTTCTGTTAATCACCCTCCTGTACCATCCTGGGACTAATGCTGCAAAGCAGCAGTACAGAGCTCCCTTCTGGGCGGCTTTTTACAGCAATCAGTGCAAAATTATTTTTCCTTTTCTGTTCTTTACATCTCTAGTGGAAAGTGGCCCCATTTGTCTTCCTTGATCTCCAAGCTGGATCATTTTACTCCTTTTTAAGGCAGTTTTATGAGCAGTTTAGGGGATTTTACAAAGAGGAAATTAATACAGAGTAATATAAACAATGTAATGAGAAAAATAAAAATATGAATGAGAAGCTTTATTAAATACATGTAGCTGCAATGTGGAGTGACTGTGTCGGGTGGATTGAAGCCTCAGTTTACAGAAAAAGTTCCTGGCTTGTGCAGCACAGTTTGGAAAGCTTGCTGTAAATATGCTATGCTTGTGGTTCTTTGCTCAACCAGTGGTGCCAGAAATCGGTCCCAAGGGAGCAGGGGAGTATCTTTTTTTTGTTTAAAAAAATAAACTTCATATTTTATTACATTAATATTTGAAGTGCTATTGTTCCATATTTGTATTATTATGGGCTTCAAGGTGTGCCTTGCTCAAAAACATATGGATATCATCAGGATCCTGAGCAGTGTGTGTTTTCTGCATCTTTATTTTAATGTCATTTTTGATTTTTTGCCCGGGATTTAGTTATTAGATTTTCCTCTGCTAAAACAGAAATGAATCTAGTTTTCACTTTGGAGTACACAAAGAAGCCTTCTCTCTAGTTTTAGTGAAGTGCAGCTGTAGAGCATGTAACAAAGCAGAATGTTCTCCTTTTTTGATACATCTCTTTTGTTCAAGAACACAGCATTTGTGAATGTTTCTCTTACAAAAACAATTTAAAGGTGTGTTTTCTATAATTAAAATGCTAAAATGACACTGACTACATACTGATTTTGTTCATTATCATTTTTCAATCTGTTATTAAAGAAATTTGTTTAATTATATAGTACACAACAGTTTATTCCAGACCAAGAATACCAAAGAGGCCTCAAATAAAGCTGTTGGGAACCATCTCCTAATGTACAGAAGCTGCCAAATCTTCATGTGTCTGACACAGAGCAGTGGAACTCATGGTGAACGGATTTTGGAAGTGCCAAAATGTAGTTTCAAGGGGAGACTTGTCAAGCTTATGGAAGACAGATCTGTTGAGGGTTGCTGAATATATGAAGGCTACATCCAGCTCAGTAAGTTTCTAAGCCTGAAAATAAAACTGCTTAGCTGAAAGAATATTAAGGGGAAGCATCATATCTGAATCTGTTTTAGACTTATTATTGGAGAAAGGATGCTGAACTAAATAGTTATTTGTTTGATACAGTGTGTCTGATCTCATGTTTTCATCTCTGTGTTTTCAATGATCTTTTGCTTCAAAGATGTTAGGTGAATAAACTATACATCCTGTTCTAGTTCTGCACAAGGGTCATTCAGATTGACAGAAGCTGTTAAAACCAGATATACCTTTAGCTCAGGAAGTCTTTCTGTTGCATATGCCTGAAAGGTGTGAGAATATACTGAAAATACCATTATAAACTCTTCCTGGATTGTCTAATATTCTTTCCTAGGTAACTGCCATAGTCCACTATGAGAGACAAGATACTTTACAGAATCACAGAATGGTTGAGGTTGGAAGGGGTCTCTGGAGATCATTTTGGCCGAGCCCCCCTGTTCAGGCAGGGTTGTCCAGGATTGTGTCCAGGCAGCTTTTGAACATCTCCAAAGAACTAGCTGCATAGATGTATCCTTGGAATAACCTGGCCATTCCTATTATTAGAGTATACTTGAGCAGTTTCTCACTGATGGTATAGTTATACGGGTTCCCAGGTGGATTCAGGGCTAAGAAATACAGTGTGCAGTTTTCATTACAAAGAACTGAAGCTTTCCTTTGTGCTTGAGGAGCATTTGATGTGTTTTAGGTTCTTCAACAGTAAAAAAGGATGAAGAAATACAGGGGTGTATGTAGCCAGTGATGAAAAAGGAAAGCAGTTCTCAACAATGTTTTGATGCAAAATTTGCTGGAGTGAGTGTTTTGAGGATGACAGTGGTCTACCTTGCCTTTTAAAAATTCTCTTCTTTATGTTGAACTTCGCCCTTAATTTCACTTTCTAATGAAAAAATGTTGTGGGTATATTCCATGAGTAAGAAGCGACATGATTATCCAGTGATATTCTTTTGGCTGTGGAAACTTGCAAGTTTACTACTCATCACTGTAATTATTTCTTAATGCTGAGCATTACATTTTTTTCCTGAAACTTTGAGGACCCATATCACATGTAATGCTTATGTAGGGAAACACCACATTTGTAGAAAGGAGAAGTGGTCTTTCTTCTTTCTGATGGATTAAAACGTATGGAATCTTCTTATCATCATTTGTCTTTCCCCACTGAAACTGTGCTAGGGTTATTTTTTTGCTTCATTTCCTCATCCATTATTAAACAAATACTCTTGAAAGTAAGATGTCAACTAAAGAAAATAATCTAAAGTAAGTATTCACTCTAAGTCAGCATGCCAGGTCCATGATCCTTGAGATAAAACAGAATATAACAAATAAGAAGTATTTATTTTGCAATGTGTGCAACAGATTAGTAATAAAAAAAAACATAGTGTCTCACATCTCCTGAGCTTAGATGAAACACGTATGAAACAGACCTATTTTGTGTCTTGGTTAGACAGCTGTTGGCATAATAACACTCTTTTAAGTGGCTACAGGTGCTCTGGGCTATGGTAAACATCCTGTCCCTTGTCTTACACTTTACTAGGACCTGCGTAACAACTGAATTCAGTTAGGGACAAAGTAAAACAGGGCACACTTTCTCTTAGCTCCAGTCACTGATTACTTGCCTCTAGCAGTTACAGTTTTGGGTATAGACATTTGTATGTTTTGATAGTTCTCCAAATGATACAAGTAGAACTAGATACCAAGAGTTACAGTATAGTCCTTAAGCTCACCTCTTGCACCGTGTTGAGAGTCTTGTAACCAAGTTTTCAGAAACACGTCTCCAGTTTTAGATGCTCTGATTTTCTTCCCCTTGAAAAATCACTGCCCTGGTAGCTCTGCTGCCTTCAGTGTTGTCTCTCACTGTCTCATTTTTTCTTGAGTTATATGGATGACTTCTGCTGAAGATCCTGCTTTCATATTCTTGGTTTCTCTTCTGTGCTGAAATATTGTAGTTTCTTGCTGAATTGTGGTGATTTTTTTTTTATTTGACATGTTTCAAGTGCAGAAGTAAGACTTAACTGTAATATAAAGTGACTTCAAATCCATACATTTCTTTTGGTGTGTATTAAGAGAATGTTTAAGAGATACCAGCTTTATTTAATATATTTTGTAGTAAGGACTCAGTTGCATGATAGATGGCAGTGTAATAAATCAAATTAGAAGGCACAGTATAAAAGCTTCTCAGAAAATAATTCTCCTTTGAATATGATAATATATTATAGCATGCTGAATTATAAAATGACATCAGTGCTGGAAAATGTAACCAATCCCCTTTCTGGATAAACCCAAGGCTAGTGCAAGACAGTAAGCTAGAGACACTGCGGCTGCAAAGTCCCTCTCAAAACAGATGGTCAATCTTTATAAAAGTAAATATGTCAGTATTAGAGCATGATCTGTGAATTCTTAGCTTGTACAATGATGACTTGTCTAAATATATAGTTAAATATTTATATTATGGTGAAGTAGAAATCAGAAATTACAGCAATCTCTATATTAGCTTTAAGTATGGTTCTACTGAAGGTGCCGCTTGAAAGTGGACTTCTGTATTTTAATACTGTGATTAACATCAACAATATCTTATAATATATGTAAAATTATATACATACATATAAGATCAAAGTGTGTCTAAATATGTCTATTCATACATGCTTGGATTACATAGCGTGTGCACACACAGATACTCACCCCTTCCTCCTTATCTACCCACACGCACACACACACATTCCTGTACACCTCCTAACCCCCTACACCCAGACACACCACTGCACACACGTCACACACCACTACTTCCCTACCTAAACCCACATTTACCCCTGCTGTGCACCCCTGCTCACATACATGTAAACATGCACCCTTTCGTATACCCCCTACTCACGTCCATGCAAACACATGCCCACCTGTGCAAGACTGCTTGCATACGTGTGCAACCACACATTCCTGTATACTTCCACATGCACTTACGCATGTCCTCGCACCCATGTGCCTCTGCACACACCATCTACGTGCAAGTCAATGCCCATATACACTTGTGCACCTACACATCCTTCACAAACATCCATGCACCTATAGCACCCTGCACATCTGCACACACCCATACAAACACCCATTTATAAACATACATGCTCTGTAAACTAGGTCTCGATGTTGAGTTAAACTTGGGCTTTACATTTCACAAGTTATTAAGAGTGGTATGTTATGCTGTGACTCCATCTACATAAGCCTGCTGTCTATCAATTTTGATCCAAGTTTACTTATTACCAAGTAGTAAATAAGTGTGGATAGGCAGTAAGAAAAGAATCTATCCTCTAGCTTTGCTTTTGGGTGTAGCATGAGCTAAGAATCATAGATAGCTTTTATATTCCTCATTAATGTTAGGAGACCAGGCCTTTCATGCCTACAAAGCATGACCTCCTGTTGCATCATGCAGAGATAACCTCCAGCAGCCTGGATGGCCCAGAGAGGGGGAAGTCTTCTAGCTGCTTTTGCTTGTCATTGATGTGAACTATGCCATGTTAACCTGTAAAATTTGTATACAGGTCAATGCATTGTGTTACTACATAAGCACATCCTTGATCACATTATAAACTAAACTGCTGAAGTAGAAAAAGAAAATCCCAAAGCTGTTAAGGAGAAAAATCACAAGCATTTTTATGTTAAAATTTAGAATACAGCCATACATAAATCTCTGCTAGTGACAGACCCTAATCATTTATGTTCATCATCACATAGAAGGATGCAGAGACAGCTTGACAATTTGTATAGAAAAAATAGAACAAGGTACAATGTAGTTATTTATGTCGGCCAAGGGATTGCATTGTAAAATGTCATCACTTGAAATATGTTGGCTGTTGCTGCACAAAAAGATATTTTACCTTTCTAGTGAACTGTGCAATTTAAACGTCTTAGGTTTTGAGTGCAAGTCAAGAAGTATTTCCTGTTCCTCACACAGGTGCAAATAAAGAGTGCAGAGCCATGAGTCTGACCTTTTTCTTGCCTTAGGCAGAAAATTAAGACCCTGCGTTGTGAAATCCTGAACACTGCTGCTTCATTCCTCCAGACCTACGTGACATAGTAATCTATTGCATGTAAGAAAAAATCAAGAGACTATTTCCCTGGTCCTGTGGAGTCTTTTGTGAAGGCCAGTTGCCACTCAGAGGATAAAAGCCTGTAGCTCGTTGCAGGCTGCCCCATCAAGAGCGGTCCCTTGCTGTGCCAGGAAGGCAGTAACACTTTAAGATACCTAATGAGTCTTCTGTCCTACAGGACAATTCTACATAGCTACTAAAGGGGGGAACCATGGCCTAACGCTAAGCAGAGGGGCAGCAAAGAGGTACACGTTTCTATATTAGTTTCAGTACTGTATTTTCCTGTTTTAGTTGGTGAGAAGGAGCAGAATATGTAGATGCTTTAAAAATATGCAAGATGTATTCATGCAAAGAACATCCATAGGAGGAGGGGGAAGAAAGGGTAGTTTTTATTAGAGAGCCTACATTTTGTTTGGACAAAGAGCTGTTTTTAGCGTAAGAGTTTTAACTCTAAAGGCAGCTATTGTTATGGTATGCATAAATGACCATTTTGTGTTCTCTCCCTTTTGCTGATTTTTTTTTTCTTTGAGTGTTAGGTTCTGAACACCTTTATGAATGCAAACATGTATATAACTAACAGTAAAAAAAATTATGGAAGGAGTTAAATCCAAATCCTGCAAACAATAACTTTCATTAAATATGTGAGGAAGTACTGTGGGATGAAGATCTCATTATGAATGATGCACTGAAAGTTATACTACATTATTTATAGCAAGAGAAGTTTTAAAAATGATTCTCACCATCAGCTCCTGTCATGCCCTGTCAGCACAATATACTTTCCCTTACAGAACACACATGTACATACATTATGAAAATAAGGCTTTTTGAGACTTTAGGGTGACTGAAAGTTTTACCTGAATGCATGCTTGTGATGCTTTCTGTTTCCAAAATAGTTCTCATGGTCACAGATTTTGATTCAGCTTGATCTTCTCTGAAGCGAAGAAAAATCAGTTATTAAAAAGAAAAGACAAAAGTGAGATTGCGAAAGAATTGCTGTATTATTTCCTATTCTTTTATTTATTTCCTATTCTTTGTTTTCTTCTTTGTTATTCTTTGTTAACTTCTAGTTAAAAATACGTATTTACATACACTTCTTGCTGAAAGGTCTGGTTTATTTTTGAAGACCTGATCATAGATGAACTGTGTGGCTTGGAAACTAGGAAACAATGATTCTATGGTTCTCTGATTCTATGCAATACTGGAGAACAGACATTCTAATACAGGAAAAAGCAAAATAATGCAACGTAAATATATATATATATTTCTCACATTCCTCCTGTGAGATCATGTATTTTAAAATAATTAAAATATTATTTAAAGACATTTAAATCATTATTCTTCAAATGATCTGATATTATATACGTGTCTTGCCCTGGTTCTCACTTTGAAAGTATGAAATAATATTCCATACAAACATCATCTCCCACCAAGAGTTTATATTTCTTTTTCTAGGCATCAGCATGCAGTGAGCTAGCATTACTGCAAACTTTGTGGAAAGAATTCAGCTCCTGTAGTACAAATGATGCATTTGTGTAGAAAGAGACTGCAAAAAGTAGTAGGATGGGAATCCTTACCTGCTACTGATTATCTCTTTTAACTAAGTAAGTTGTTCCTCTGTTATGTCACTCGAGATTAGAGATATCTGAATCTTTAAGAAAAGCAGGGACCATCTTTTGTTTCAAAATTGCTTCATGGTTTGGGTTTGGAGACTTCCTTTGTGATTCCCTCTACTTATGAGCTCGTCTTTCCGATCATTTTGGACATTTCCCCATGTCTGAACTTAAAATGAACATTTGAGGGAAATTGTTGAGGAGGATTTTACCCTGAAAAGATCCTCTCTTTGTGTTAAATTCACACCTGAGTTTTTGAGAGAGTCGTATAGGATAGGACTTTAAATGCATCCAAAAATGAATAAGCAACACACACAGCTCAGAGGAGCACTGGTGCTATGGATTCTAACCATCTTTGCTGGTTAGTGAAAGTGGTTCAAGAAGTTCAGGTCTCTGGTAGATCTGGTGTTTGTTCTCAGATAAACAATTAAATAATCCATTATAGAACTGAAAAATCCATGGAAGACATGGCAGTATGTTCATTCAGGGCAAAGAGTTTTCTAGCAGAAGAGAAACAGAAAATGTATCTTTGAAATTTGTCAGATCTTTGTGTGTTGGACAGCAAGACCCAATGACAGCTTAGTCATAAACTGTCTTGGTGATCTATGCTGAAAGGCACAGGTTCCCTTTTCATATTTTTTTTAATATTTTCTTCTTCATAACAGTTTTTCCTCCTTCCAGATTTAGTTTGAATTCTTGCTCTTAGTCTGAGAGTTTATGGTCTCTATGAAATGGACAGTTTGCTTATTGGTTAGACCTTGTTGGTGGTTGAAATACAAATCTTTACCATCAGGATGTTGCACACACTGAGTTCAGTGCAAATTCTTGCCTTGAAAATATTTTTAGACCCATGAGTCAGAAAAATAATACCTACTTTCACAGAATATAATACCTACTTTCACAGAATAATACACTTGAGGAAGCTGAGTAGGGAGGAGGAACTAATCAAGTGGGAGGAATACGTGAACATGATGATTCCCATTTGCTATCAGCATCAGTATGGCAAATATATGCTGTTCATTTTTTTATGGCAATGTATTCTTTTAGTAATCCTTTCAGGTAGCAGATCTTTATATAATTGCTGACTGCAGACATCAAAGTTGTGAAAATGGACATGAGATGCTTGATGGCAACCATCAGCAAGAATTTAGCAATGCATCATTAAGGAGCTGAGATTAAATATATGAGATTTCTATATGCACAGGTTTTGCACTGACCCTATTGCCATTGTCTTCAGGGAGAGTAACCTGGAGCAATAATATTCACTTTTTCAACATCTACCTTGCTCACCATTAAGTCAATAGCTGTTTTAAAAAAGAAGAAACTACAGATAATCATGTTTCCCAAGGCTCTACATAGATACTCTCGAAGGTATTATGTATTTTTCCGGCTAAGAAATGTTTAAGGTTACAGTGATGTGTCTACTTGGTAAATATCTTATTTTTTACTGTGGTGTATTTTGACTGATGGTTATAAGATCCATCAGATGACTTCTGCTTCTAGAATTGAGCTTCTCTTCTGGTTTTCCTTTTAAAAATTCCCTTTTAAATTTTCTAAAAAATCTCCATTTTTCTTTCTTAAATTTCTGTAATGTCTTTTTTTTTTTGCAGTTCACACTTTCACTCTTTTTTTTTTTTTTTTTTTAAACTTTTCAGTTTTGGCAAATTTTTCCTTGATCTCCTGTGTGTCTCTCATCCCAGAACTATTGCTACATTCTTTCTTTATAGGATATGGAATCTTAAGATAATATAGTTTCTATCTTTTTTATTTGAGTACATTATGTATCTTTCTTACTAGATTCAGTAGTTCTGACCTATTGAACTATATGCAGAAGTGTGCTACTTTCTTTATTTTCATGTGTCTAAAGATGTCTTTGTGTGTTATATTATTACTTTGTCATTTTTTTTCCACAAGTATGCTTTTTGCCAGTGGTATTTTTTTGACTCTTTCCTTGAGATAGTCTGTTTTCATTTTTACCAGCTCTTCTGTATATAAAGCCCCCCAGAAAAATACACTTGATTAATTAATTCCTCGGGCACTTGTGCTTCCTCTAAGTCTATGTCTTCCTTTTTCTGAAGTGGTTCATGTAGTCTGTCTATTTTCTTATATGAAATCTTGAGCTCCTTGAGTTAGGTCTGTCTTATTTCTCTGTTTTGCAAACAATCTTTTTTACCCAATATTAACTTTTTCTCTCTCTTTCATTTTCATTAAATCTTTCATCTGTTCAGGGTAAGTTGTAAACAATTAAATCTAGTGATAAGTGAGACCAGTTACAGAGAGAAGGGTTTCTGAGAAGAGTCTGACTTTAAAAGTGGCCTTCTCCCAAGCCTGTAAGATGATCATAGAATCATAGAATTATTATGGTTGGAAAAGACTTTCAAGATTATCCAGTCCAACTGGAAACTCATCACCACCATGCCTACTAAACCATGTCCCTGAGGGCCTCATCTACACGTTTCTTGAACGCTGCCAGGGATGGTGACTCCACTTCCCTGGGCAGTCTGTTCCAAGGCTTCACCACTGTTTGCATGCAGAAATTCTTCCTAATGTCTAACCTGAACCTCCTCTGACACACCATGAGGCCACTTCCTCTTGTCCTGCCGGTAGCTGTTGTGGCAAAGAGATTGACCCTTTTCTCACTACAGCCTCCTTTCAGGTAGTTGTAGAGTGCGGTAAGGTCTCCCCTGAGCCTCCTCTTCTCCATGCTATATTACCCCAGCTCCCTCAGCTCCTCCTCGTAAGGCCTGTGCTCACCAGCTTCGCTGCCCTTCTCTGGACATACTCCAGCACCTCCATGTCTTTCTTATAGTGAGGGGCCCAAAACTGACCACAGTATTCGCGGTGCGGCCTCACAAGTGCTGAGTACAGGGGGACGATCACTCCCCTGGTCCTGCTGGCTGCACTGCTCCTGATATCAGCCAGGGGGCCGTTGGCCTTCTTGGCCACCTGGGCACGCTGCTGGCTCATGTTAGCTGACTGTCAACCCAACACCCCCAAAAGATGACTTCCTAGAAGTCATCTTCATTGCTAGTTGAGTAACTGGAGGACTTGGAAGTAAAATGTTTTAGCTTAATAAAAGTCCCTGAATGCCTATGAAATTGCTTTGGGAAGAAAAATCGAGGAAGGCCAGCCTTAGTTTGGTTGTATGTTAGAAATGTATCTCCAAAATATCCATTACGTTATGTTGTGTTAATAGTTCAAGATTCTAACCATTTTTTCTGATGCTTTTTCATAATAAACCTGTTTGTTATAAATCAGGTCAATTCTGAAAAATGGTACAGAATCGGCATGAGAGCAGCCTGGTCCATTTTGATGTAATAGAAATCTGAACTGCCAGTAAGAGCATTCTCAGTTTAGGATAAATTGTTAATGAGGCATGGCTTCACTTGTCTTTCTACATTGGTATTAAATTGTAGGAAGTGGTTCTTTCCAGGAGTAGATTAGCACCTCTGCCCCATTTATGAGTAGAAGTGTGACCTGAAGAGGAAAATCTGAAGATGGAAATATCACTTTGTTCTGCTTTTCATGTGGAAGCTGTTGCAAGTTATTGAAAGGTCTGTAATAATGCATGTTTTTTTGCTCATAGTCTGAAGATGAAGGTTACTTTGTCACTCTATTTTTAAAAAATGGTGAGAGGGAGGACCTGGGAAACTACAGGCTGGGCAGCCTCACCTCCATCCCTGGAAAAGCTGATGTAGCAGCTCATCCTGGAGACCATCTCTAGACATGTCAAAGAAAAAAAGGTGATCAGGAGTAGTCAGCACGGATTCACCAAGGGGAAGTCATGTTTGACTAACT
>WBNA01000607.1:140418-152352 GCA_013398345.1 Nothocercus nigrocapillus
GGTTCAGCAAGGACGAGTGCAGGGTCCTGCACCTGGGGAGGAATAACCCCAGGCACCAGGCTGGCCTGCTGGAAAGCAGCTCCGCGGAGAGGGATTTGGGAGTCCTGGTTGACAACAAGTTGACCATGAGGCAGCAACGTGCCCTCGTGGCCAAGAAGGCCAATGGGATCTTGGCCTGCATAAGGAGAAGTGTTGCCAGCAGGTCGAGGGAGGGGACCCTGCCCCTCTGCTCAGCTCTGGTGAGGCTGCACCTGGAGTATTGGGTGCAGTTCTGAGCTCCCCAGGACAAGAGCGACATAGAGCTTCTAGAGAGGGTCCAGCGTAGAGCAACAAAGATGATTAAGGGACTGGAGCATCTATCCTGTGAGGTAGGCCTGTTTAGCCTGGAGAAGAGAAGATGGAGAGGGGATCCTATCAACATGTACAAATACCTGGGAGGAGAAAGTAAAAAGGATGGGGCCAAACTCTTGTCAGTGGCAGACAGCAAAAGAACAAGGGATAATGTATAAAAATTGAAAAACAGGAAGTTTCATCTCCATGTGAGGAAGAACTTCTTTACTGTGAGGGTGGCAGAGAAAGGATGGAGTCTTCTTCTCTGGAGATCTTCAAAACCCACCTGGATGCCACCCTGTGCCACATGCTCTAGGTGTTCCTGCTGGAGCAGGGGGGTTGGACTAGATGATTTCTAGAGGTCCCTTCCAACCTCAGCCATTCTGTGATTCTGTGATTCTGTTACTTCCAGGGGCTTACTTAAACAACTGAGACAACTACTCTTTAAGAGGCTCAGTGTTGAAATTGTTTATTAGATGGAATAGGGACTTTTCAATTCAGATGTTCACATCTTGCTTTTTTCTTTTCAGAAGTTCAAGCTGTTTCCTTTGTCCTTTTTCCTTGCGCATTTTCTTTCTAAATTTTCCATAACCACATTGGTTGTGGATGACTATTTCTCCCATCCATCACTGTTCTTGCAAATGTTCTGGCATTTCCTCCTGAAATGAGGTTGCTCAGAAAAGCCCCATAATGGAAGTATGTCCAGGCTGTTACAATGTTAACCCCTAGATGGGCAAATCCCAGTGAGTACACTGGGGGCTTAATGATGAGACATTTTGCTTTTGCATGCAAGAAAAGGTGAGATTTTCCTTGCAGCCTCCACTGCCTGTGCTGGGATGCTGGGAATATTGGCAGCATGCTGCATGCCCAGACCTCTTGGTGGGAGCGCTCTGTGGTGTCCTGCAGTACACTGCCTGACTAGTTTGAATGGCATTCTTCTTTTCAAAACAGTTTCCTTCATTAGCAAATGATACTGTGGTATATTTAGGAAAAGCTGCAAAGCTTTTTTACCATTTACAAGACTGGTTTTGTGGTGCATTGTTTAGGAAGGATAGTAAGGTGATAAGAGTTTTCATACAATGAACCAATGAGTATATGGTGATTTGACAAGAGAATACCTGGTGGCTTTAATGCTATATAGACAGTTAAGTAATTCATACATGATTGTAGTTGCATTGTTGGAAGCCTTATTTTAATTTGAATAGAGATGTACTTAAGTATTATTTAAATGGAGAATAAAACAGAAAATCTAGCAAACTTCATTTTAAAAAGCAAATTTTCCTTATTTGTCTGTTGCTCCTTACAAACCAGTACAACAGGTATGGTAAAATCTAGGACCAACTGTTAATCCTAGCACCATTATCTGAGGACTAAACTTAGCCTTTGAATCCTCCCATTTTAGCCCACCCATAAACAGAGAAGTTGTTGCCAGCAGACATAAGGCAGAGCAACATTCTTGGGTTGAACTGGAAAAGCAATCATTTCCTGGCAGACAACACACTTGGTCAAGTTATAAAGTGGTTTCACTTGAACAGAGCCCATGCTATCAACTTTTATTAGAGCACTGTTTATCTTGGGCCTTGTGGGAGTCAAGAGAAGTTACCCAAATGGAAAGTTTAGGTAAACCTTTTTGCTGTATCTAAAGGTACATGCCTGAAGTAGGGGACTGAGGAGGAATGTTTTACTTTTGCAATCACTTTCTTTTCAGTTCAGAAATTGTCCTTTGTCAAAGCAACTTGTTAAAAAATAGAATGCAAGAAGAGCAGTTCTGTTTCAGGAGCCCAGCATTGCTGTGATAGATGGACTGTTAAGAATTATGTGATGCCTGTATCTAAATGACAAAGGTAAGCTGTGTACTTTTAAAAAGAAAATATGATAATATGCACTTCTTATTAGAACACTAAAAGATGTGATCTATGTGGTCTAGAGCAGCATTTGGGATTCACAGGGTTCATCTCCTCATCTTTACCCTCATCGTCCTGTTGCCCACAAAGTCATCACTTCCATCCAAGGATTTCCATCTCCTGACGTGTGTCCTCACTACAACTAGATCTGGCACCATGAGTGCTGAAATCAGCTACTAAGCTGAGATGGACTGTGTGATTTTTCAGAGCTCTGTTTAGATGTCTTCCAGTTACACTCCCCAGAGCCCCCGCCCAGAGCTGTAAGCGCAGAGCAGAACCACCCAAGCACTGAGTTAGCCTGTGTCCAGCACAGTGTGTTTAGATTCGATGCAGCGGTTAAGCTGATGTAATGTTTCTTCTGCTAAAAGGAGCGGTTGCATTCCCCTGTGGCCCTGACTGTGTTCCTTTGCTGCTGTTTTTGGACAACACTAATACATCAGAGACTCTTTGGAAAGTTGGATGGACCAGAACTCTCCATCTGGGGTGACATGGCAGTGACCTTATCGGTCATATAGGACTCATCTGTGGTGCATCCTGCTTACTTATGTCCACATCTGCAGGATGAAGTGTGAAGCACATTGCTGGCTTCTTATTTCCTCCTCATTGTGGCGTTAATCTTTGTGGCTCTTGGTGGTCTTATTCTGTGCTGTCTCAGGGACTCTGTTTTCACAGCCAATAAGTTGTAACAGGGATCAGCTGGAAGGGAAGGAGTGGAAGTCCAAATTCTTTATGAGCTGTTGAATCCAAGAGGGAAAGAGCAGGCTTCCTATGACCATAATGGACCTCCTGCATCACTGAACAGTTTTCTGCTGTTGGAGGCACTGTGCCTTATAGGCCCTTTCTTAAACTTACCAGGCTCCATATGAAAAGCAGCTAATATTTTCTTGCCTCTGCTACTGCTATTGGAAGTGCTGTTCCAGAACTTGATTGCTTTAACAGAGAGGCATCTTCAGTCCTGAGCATAAACCTCCCCTTTGCTAGTTTCTATCTATTTGCTTTTGTGCGTGTAATTATTTCTCATCCCTGGCTTACTTCTCAAAATTTCCATGGACAGGAGGCATGTATTTTCTCCAATTGTTTTGTTGGGTGGAACAAGCTAATCTTGTTTTCTTGTCTTTGAATATTGTCCCTTAGTGCCTTTTTCTGCATCTGTTCCACCTTCCATTTCTTTCTTTAGTGGATGTGATCAGCAGTATATTAAGGATTCTATGTAAGGCGTTATACAGCAGTGCAAGTTGTTCTATATATTGCTGTAATGCCTAACATGGTATGTTTTAGGATCATATTTTCTTGTTTTACATTGGTGTTTGACCAGTGAATTCAGATCCATCTTCATCTCATTTAACTGGTGAGTTCTCCATGTACTATGGGATTTGGTTAATCCCTCACTCCATGATCTTGTGCTTTTTAATACTGTCTCATTTGATTTTACTGATCCAAACCTTAAAGCCATTCTGAAATATATGCTAATCATTCTTCGTAGGCACTGTATCATGTCTACATGCTGCCTTGTGATATAAGTGATTTCAAGTATCACTTGGGCTTGATATCAACAGAGTATCAAACCTCTGATATTTATCCAGCATTATCAGTGAAAACATTAAGAAAGGCTGGTCCAGTACGCAACCTTGTGGCAGCTCTTATCCCTTGCCAGTCTTAAATGCCTCTTGCCTCTTGATTTCTTATCACCATCTCTTTTCTAGCTTGCTGCTGTTGTACCATATAATTTGTGTGACATTCCACCTAGACTTCCATTTATCCAATGCTTTATTCAAGCTCAGCTAGAAGTCTCTGTGTTGCCTAGAAAATCAATGCTGTTTTCGAAAGATGATACCAGGTGAGTCTGATAGAATTGTTGTACAGCCTATGCTGTAGTTTGTTCTTGGTGAAATTTGCTTGCATATTAATTATTCTTTCCTTTAGAAATCTGTTTCAAAGCCTTGCACATTACTGAAATGCTGGCCTAGACATGTCTGGATCACTTTTCTTTTTTTTTTTTCTTTCTTTTTTTTTTTTTTTCTGAATAATCACGCCTGAAATCCTAATCGTATAACATACAATTCTGACGGTTGTTTGTTTGATGTATCTGATTACTTTTCTCAACTTTCTCCTTGCTTTCTATCCTCTGCATATTGATACTTGTCTATTGCTATACCTCATTTACATTCTCTTGTGTATTATGTGTTGAAGTTACATATATGTTTCTTAACCTTTTCCCTGTTTCTTAATCTGAAAGTCCACTTATCACTCATGCCAGCCTTACTCACAGAAGGCCATTTCTCCCGATATTCAGCAGAGCTTAAGTTCTTGTTCTGCTTATCTTTACATTGCACCTAGCTACTGGTTTTGTCATCTTGAAAGTAGCTGAGGGAAACCCAAGGCATAGAGGCATGGTAACTCTCCTTCCTATAGCCTCAGTTACAAACTGTGGCAGGAAAGGTTATTTGTCAGGCCTCCTATTCCTCCTGTTCAGAAAGGGAGGAGAAGCAGTAGTGCCACTAAAATTAATTTGATCATAGAAATGGTTTTGTTGCACTACAACACTCTGGCACTGAGCCATTGAAACAATATGGTAAAGCAGGCTGCTTGCCAAATTCTTAAGTTGCTGTTTCTCTTTCCCAAAGACCTTCAAAGAAAGGAAGGAAAATACCCAGAATGTAGGTAGATCTTTCAACCCACAATTGCCAAGTGAATTTTCACCAGTTGTGTTAGGCAGATGTTGTCCTACAGGAGGCAGAAGTGTAATGATTCAGGAAGGAGCCACACATCATGAGATCTTAATTTTCTTCTTAAGTTCTCAAGAAAAAGTTTCTTTATCAAACCGTACAACAGGAAGCACAAAAGAAGGTGGTAAATATACCTTTGCAGCTTTTTTTGTTTTGTTTTGAAGACAAAATTGACAGCAATACAATATACTAGATCTGCGCTGGGTGTTTCATCTGGACAGCATTCTGTCTGAAGTGTGTAATATGCTCAAGGTTTTACAACAAGCACAGCCAAATTTGTATAATATAGTAAACTCTCTATGGAATAATCACAAAACTCTTTCCATAATATTCTTTGGATGGACAAGAGTATATCATGCCTTTGTTACCTTGGGGGTAAGCCACTTCTATGTGCTGTGCTTGGGTTAACTCTGAAGATTGTTTTAGTTCATGCAAAATGTAGTAGGGTTCATAATTTTTTTTTTTCATCAATCTTATATGAATTTTGTGAAGGTGACCTTTTAATTTTTGTACATGCTTATTTCTTATTATTCTTATAATGTTGTCATTCATTTTTCACTAATTATTGCCTTGACTATCTCTTCTTTGGAAAGCACTGAACTTGATGTGTGCCTGAAGTAAGGTCCTCTGCAAGATTTAAAATTATTTTTTATTCAACTTTTTTTTTTTTTTTTTTGTTTTTTGTTTTTGTTTTAATGGCATATCTTGGAATTGCCTGAAATTTTCTTCCTGGGTAGTATGTGTTCTCAAAGGTCTTATTAAGGAGATTCCGTCTTCTCAAGGATTCCCTTGAATCTTCCCTTGAAGAATAAAATAATGTTCCCTGTTTCATGATGTGAGTTAGATATCATTCTGATCAGTAGGAACTGAAATGAGGTCACAGTAGTGCAATTAATATGAATACTTAGAGCAGCACAAGTAGTAATCACTCACTGCTTTCTGTGGATCCGAAGTGGAAAAAGGAAAATTGCCTTTTTTTTTTTTTTTGAAAGATAGAAAAGAATTCAATTCTCTGATCTCCAACATACATGACATCAAAATGGTTATTGGTTTGGTTATTCCATGTAAAAGCAAACATAGTTACAATACCATGAAAATTGTATTTCAAACTGCTTTCTGATTTTCCTACTATTCTTTAATTATCTGCATCTGTTTACAGACAAATGAAAATGGCATTAAAGTGATTCAAAGTAGGTCTTCATGATTTTAATTACCAATTAAATTACTAATTTATGGAGTCAAAAATATTCAACTTTCCACCTAGAGATGATACTTAATATTTTGGTTCAGTTTTCTGGGGAAAGGTGTGAAGGACACATGTACGTGGGTGCACATCAATAAGGACCACAGAGTCACCCCAAATCCTGTGCTGGATCAGGAGACTGCAGAATAAGTATCAGAGACCGTGAGAAGAAAAGCACATTAAGGTACTAGAGTCAAGAAACTGTAAGAGGCTGGAAGAATGTATTGCGAAGAGCAATGGGGAAAGCAGAAAGATATTAGAAAAAGGTAACATAAAGGGAAAATTTGATGGCTAGAGGGCTACAAAAAGGAAGAAAGATCAAGACTGGGTGGACAGTATGAATGGAATATCTCTTTCCTGTCCGAGAAGGGCATGGAACAGGAAGGGCACATGGCAGCCTGGGACATCTCAGAAGGGAAGGTATGTAAATCACATTCCCCTCCAACAATAAATTTAAATTTTGTGGTTTTGGAAAGGTTACATTTTTAACCTCACAGTGATGACGCACAAGTAAAGGCCCGTAGGTTCTCAGTGCACATACAGTTAATAAAAGCAGCATGATTTATCATAGTTTTGGTGTCTCATCACTTGAAAATATAATCTCTCCCAGAGTTTTGTTGTATTTTGTGTGATCCACAGACATTTCTGAATCTCACTTAACGTAAACATATACATATTTTAATGAACCTGTGAGAAAACTTTTTTTTATCTCAAGGTTTTGCTTTATTTTGAAAATTGTATTTATTAAAAGATGTGGTTTTAAACAAAGAATCTCTTCTAAAGGGAGTAAAGGATTTTTTTTTTTTTAAGTTATATCAGTAATCCTGATTGCAGATCCAACTTGCACAACTGAAGTGATAGAAAAATGTTCCTTGAAGAAGACGAAGGGGCAGAAATCTTATGCTGACTTCACCACTGCAGAATATACTTCCTCATCCTGTATTTACAGATATACATTGCTTTTTTTAGAATACAGAGTAAAAATAGAACCTCTCACCTGAATTGGCCCATATCTCACTTGCAGCAATTACTGCTTCTTTGCACTTCATCACAGCGCAGAGTCTGGGGCCATGAGACCCATAAGTGCCCTTCATGGGCACTGCCTCACATGTGCCTCACAGGCAGACTGTATAATTTCATGACCTATTCCTTTTTTGGCTGTGCCATTTTGCACAGCAGCCAGGTCAGGAGATAAAGACTGTTTAAGCTAGTGCTAAACACTAACTTAATCACTGTTAAGCTAGTGAAAGAGAGGTCTCTGTAGCTGCTTGAGAAGGGCTAGCTTGGCAAGTGCCTTGCATTGAAGCAGTGTTATATGTAAAATAAATTTTTTTAGTTGAAGTGGAACTTTGTCGAGTTGTTGAGGGTATGAATTTGTCATTACCAGAGAAGAATTAATGAATTGTAAGAGTTTCAGAGGGGAGCAACAGAAATGATCCCACCTTGTGTATAAGGATGTAAATGCACGAAAAGAGTCTGGCAGATGTGCATATTTTGAGGAAATGATGGTTGCATGGGAAGGTCTAAGCGCAGAAACATTTTCATGGCATAAGGATTACTGGTAGTATGTTGTGGTGTGTGGCAGTATGTATGTGTGTGTTGTGGTGTGTGGAAGAATAATGGAAGAATTACTGTTTTTTTTCTTCACCATCATCAGAACGTGTTTTACAATTGCAAAGTTTCATGGTGTCAAGAATAGTTTCTCAAAGGACATTCCATTACTTAGAACTTGTATAACTAGCCTTGGTAAATACTATAAAACATACTGTATACAATAACTCTGTATTGGCAGAAAGATTAATGAGCGATCTGTTATGTATTTACATTTCTTAGCATCTATGAATCATAGGTGGCAAATGATGTTGAAGATCACAGTAGAATTTTGGATGAGAAATTCAAAGTAAATGTGTGCACCATCATATTATTGGTTGTGTGTATTACTACTCATTGCAAGCAATTGTATGTAGGATACAGTGCTGAATGACAATGAGGTTTTAAGCCTATAAACTCTAGAAAGCTGTTGACATGAGAAACCCGTGCGTTACACAACGTGAAGCTATGCTATGCAATTATAAGGGGAATCTTCTCAAGTAAACAGAGATGGTGCTGCTGGAAAAATTTGAAGGCAAGAATTTTCATCTAATTTCTTGGACAGCAGTGAAAAGATCTGTAGCTTTATTATTGTTTATGATAGCACAGATAAAGCAAAGCATTACCCTTGTAGTGAAACATAGATACAATTTTTTTCCCCTGGGGCTCTCATTCTCATTCTTTTTTGTTTCCCTTTGTTATGTAATCAAAGCATTTACAACAGTAAAACCTATAAAACAGTACAAATTCTATTAATGTCTTTGTATTACTGTTCACATTTGTTCCTCTCGTGTTTAATAGCACGTATATCAAACATGAGCTTGAAGGGTGAATCTGAATTAGATTTCACCTTTAGTTTAGGTTCGAGATCACATGCTAGTTCTGATTGGTTCTGGCTTTAATTATGCTGTATTCCTGGAAGCTGCTATCAGACCATTTAATTCCCAAATGTAAAATTGTCATGAAATCAAAGTACCTTGTAAGATTATGTCTGTATCTGACTTAGTACTGGAAAAAAAATTGATTGCAGTTTTTTTTTTGGATCAGACTCCCATTTCCTCCCAGACACCAAAGAGGTCTAGATGTTAGGCTTGCATTTTGATCCCTCTGTGTTAAATATATAAAATGGAGATATGGTTTGAATGTCAGCTGGGGTTTGTGTGCAGCTATGGGATTTGAGAATCATCTAATAATTTTCATTTTAAACAGATATGTTTAAATACCAGCATGGCATGTCTCTTCCCAGGAGGACTGCATAACTTTATGTTGGTCACTTTTGTCCAATCCATTTCTCACTCCTCTTGTGTATTAGCAAGCCTGAGGTGTTTTTAATATAATGCCTTAATATAATGCCTCTGATCATGTGTCACTGGACACCAAGTGTCCTTGGTCACTGAAATAACCCCATTGATTATAACTCAACCTGAAAACCTCCAGTAGAGTCAACTATTTTTAATATATTCTCTCCTTATTTTCTCCTTTCAATGTGCATTTATTGATGGTTCAGTAAGAAAGATCAGCTTTATCCTCTTTATGGCTATATGTTAGTGACTCTGTCTTTTATTCTGGAGCAGGAAGGGTAGAATGTATTGATTTTCTCCTGCTTTTCATAATTCCCACAAGACTGTTGGAATTACCTAGTTTGATATATTATAAATTCCCTCCAACTTCCATCACAAGTTCTTATGTAATTGTTCTTACCCAAAGAAAATCACACACAATGGCTGCTGCTACTTTTGACTGCTGATGCTTGATTTAGACTCAATTTCCATCCTCTCTAAGCAGTGAACACGTAGATTGTGGCAACAGGATGACTTAGGGATGAAGTAGTGGCTTATGTCAGAAGTAGAAGTTCGGTTTATTCTTGTCCTTTTTTTTTGTCTGGATACTGTTGCCTACTGAAGGACAATCATAGAATATCAGTCACCTAATCACCTTAGATTTCAAGGCGTGCATTTTTTGTTACAACTTCAATACTTACTTTGCTTTAGTTTTGTGGGACATCTAAATTATTAAAGGTGTCTGAAAACACTCTATTTAGTTATAGGTAATACTAATAACCCCATAAGACTTTTTTTTCTGGATTCTAGTGAAACTTTGCACTTGGTTTATTTTTAACTTTTGTATCCAAAGATCTTTAACTTAAGTACTACATTTTAATTTCAGAAATTCTTTCTCTTTTTTAAAATTCTGAAAGAGAATGAGAAATGCAAGCACTGTTTCTGATAAGTTACTAAATCCTGTTATGTTCCTTTATTCCATGCCAACTTCAGTATTGAACCCAACATATTCCCTAGTGGTGTATTGCAAACATTATATCTTTAATTGCTGTATATGGTTCAGGATATTTCTTAGGTGTGATTATTTAACTTTTGTTCATATAATGAACTACTTTTAATTGTGAGGTATAGCCAGTTAGACTGAGATCTGAGGCTGTTGTAAAACAACACACAGAAACGTGGTATCTCAATGTATATGAGGTAAGTTACGCCACTGTACGCCAGAAGGCTTTCATGATTTACTCCAGTAATATGTAAGCTGCGTCTTTATCAAATCTTCAGTTAAAGAAAATACAAAGGCATTTAATTTCCTGTTTCCTCCGAAGAATGACTGAATATACTTTGTCCAACTGGTAATGCTTTTAATTTGGCAAATGCCTGAAGATTTTGAAAGGAAACATGTAGCTAAATTAATGCCATAGTTAGTCAATTACTGTAATAAAATGTCAGAACAACGGAGGCTGAATCCTTTCCTGTGTTGAGTGTGCTCTAAACACTGCAGCAGCTAAAAAGAGCTTTCTGCAAGATCTTCTGTACTTTCCAAAGCTTCTGTTGCTAGTCATAGGTTTCTAAAAGCTACACAACTGTATTTTGTGGTCCTCTCTATCTAAACCACATCCAATATTTGCAACAGAAGGCAGATGAACGCTTCCATTTAAGGTGTTCTTGATATATATGAACAGGAGCCAACTGTTTGGCTGTGTTGTTATTAAACATACTAAGATTGAGACTTAGTCATGCAGGAAGGAAAAAAAAAAGTCTGGAAAACAGCCTTCAATAACCTTTGCTGCCAGAGTAGCCCACTAACTAATTGCAAACACATGGGAATATTTATAAAGAGCAGGGCATGGGCTTGAAAAGTGACTGATCTTCTGCTCTGGTTCAGCCTGTATGAATGACAGCCCTTAGTAACCCTGTTCCCTGACAAGGGAGCTCTGCTCCACAAGCCTGTGACAAGGTACAGCTGCTGTGCAGGTGGGGAGCACCCCAAAATTCTTCAACACAAACAAGCTTATGTTAAAGGGAACAGATCTTGGAAAAATGCATTAGCTTGCTATGAATTAAGAAGGCCACTCTGCTCTTAGTTTCCATCCTCTGTGAATGTATTATCTATGTTTGGAAGCTTGAGGAAAATGTGAAAATATTCCCTCTTTTCTGTTATCGTCCTTCCCAGTGATGCCTGATGCTTAGCAAGAATAACTAATGGTCGTAACACAAATGTTGGCTTGTGCACCACAGGGCGCTGACATCGTAGCTTTTAAACATTTAAATGCATCATTCTGTTTTTTTTTTCCCTTCCCCTGTGTACCCTGCTTCTTCTGAAAGACTCATGTTTAGCATAAACAGAACTTGGCAAGACTAGAAGAAGAAAAGGCTGTATCAAGGTTCTAGCTTTTTCCCTCATGTAAATAATAATTCATTCTTTGTGCAAGAGGCTTTTTTAACATAAAGTGGTGATATGATGAGGTGATTACAAGTCTTATAACTACAATTCTTTTGCAGCATGACTTTTAAAATAAACAGGAATTCCATTTTTAGTGGTGTTCAGCAAGGTTCTGAGGATAATTTTCATTCACTTTGTGGAAAATCTCATAGATATTTGCTGCTGATTTTTTTTAAAGCCAGTGTTTCAAATCTGGGGTGAAACTAGCTCTTCAGCATCCTTTGGTGTCTACAGAACTCCTGAAATCTCAGGAGGACTGGAAATTTTGGAAAAACTCTTAATGGTATTTGGCGTTTGTTCAGCTACCTCTGTCATCACCAGAAAGTATAAAGTTACTTTCAGGTACTCAACAAGAATAAGGGTTTTGAGAGAGGGGTTCAAGCTGTGCTTTTAGAGTGAGGCTTATTATGTTTTATCC
>WBNA01000608.1:0-23111 GCA_013398345.1 Nothocercus nigrocapillus
GCCTAGTGTACTTGGAGGACCCAGCAGGGCGCACTAATGCCCGTAGGGCCGAAGAGGCCCAGTTGATAGGGAGGCCCCTGTAGGACGCACAAAATGCCGTAGCTCCCATGAGGCCCAATGAGCACGGAGGTCCTGGGAGGCTGCACAACTGCCCGAAGGTCCATCAAGGCCCATCGCGCACGGTAGCCTTGGGACTCCGAACGAATGCCCGTAGTGCCCCCGAGGCCCAGTGCGCATGGAGGCCCCGCGAGTCCACACAAAATACCATAGAGCCGCCGAAGGCCCAGTGCACATGGAGGCCCCGGGTGGCTGCACAAAAGGCAGTAGTGCTCAGATGCCCAGTGCACATGGAGACCCCGAGAGGCCACATGAATGCCCATAATGCCCCCGAGGCCACGTGCGCACGGAGGCCCCGGGAGGCCGCACCAATGCCCATAGGGCTCCCCCGACCCAGGGCGCACAGAAGCTCTTGGAGGCCCAACGAAATGCCATAGGTGCTCCGAGGCCCAGTGCACACAGAGGTCCTGGCCTGCCGCATGAAAGCCCATCGTAGCTTCCCAGTCCAGTGTGCATGGAGGTCCTGGGAGGCTGAACGGAAGCCCATAGGGCCCCCTTTTCCGAGCTCACATGGAGTCCCTTGGAGTCCGCACAAAATTCCATAGGGCTCCCCAGGGCGCAGTACACATGGAGGTCCCATTAGGCTGCACAACAGCCCGTAGGGCTCCCACGGCCCAGTGGGCACAGAGTCCCTTGTAGGCTGCATGCATACCCATTGATCCCACCAGGCCAAGTGCGTATGGAGGCCGTGGGAGGCCGCACGAAAGCCCTTAGGAATCCCCTCACCCAGTGTGCGTGGAGGCCCTAACAGGCTGCACAAAAGCACGAAGGCTACTCCTGTTCCAGTGTGCACAGAGTCACTGGTAGGCCGCACAAAAGCCCATAGGCCAACCCTGGCCCAGTGCGCACGGAGGCCCCGGGAGGCCACACAAAACTGTAGTGGTCCCCCAGTCCAGTGTGCATGGAGTTCCTGAGAAGCCGCACATTATCCCTTTAGGACTCCCCTGGTCCAGTGCTCATGGAGGCCCCGAAAGGCCGCACGAAAACCTGTAGGACCCCTCCAGCCCAGTGCACACGGAGGGCCTAGTAACTTGCATGAATGCAACTAGGGTTCCCCCAGCCCAGTGCACCAGGAAGTCCTGGGAGGCTGCACAAAAGCCTGTAGGGCCCCCCCAGCCCAGTGTGCATGGAGGTCCCAGCAAGCCACACAAAATCCTATAGGAGCCCCCCAGCCCAATGTGCATGGAGTTCCCGGGAGGCTGTACAAAAGTCCCAGGGCCCCCCTGGTCCTGTGCGCACAGAGGCCACGGGAGGTTGCACAGAAGGCCGTTAGGACTCCCCTTTCCTAGTGCGCATGGAGTCCCTAGGAGGCTGCATGAAAGCCTTTAGGGCCCCGCCGGCCCAGTGTGCACTGAGGCCTCGGGAGGCCGCACAAAAGGCCGTAGGGCCCTCAATGCCCAGTGTGCATGGAGGAATCAGGAGGCTGCACAAAAGGCCATAAGGCCCACAATGCCCAGTGTGCACAGAGGAATTGGGAGGCCGCACCAAAGGCAGTATACCCCTGAGGCCCAGTGCACATGGAGGCCCCACGAGGCCACACAGAAGGCCGTAGGTCCCCCGAGTCCCAGCACGCATGGAGGCCCCACAAAAGGCCACAGGGCCCCTGAGGCCAAGTGCACAAGAAGGCCCCATGAGGCCGCACGAAAGGCCGTAGGGCCCCCAAAGCCCAGTGCACACGGATGCCCCGGGAGGCCGCCCTAAAGCCCACAGGTATACCCTGGTTTAGTGTGCACAGTGCACACTTTTGTCGTGCACTCAAATGTTTCTGTGAAACCAGTCTGGACTGCTCTCTTAAGACACAGAGTGCAAGACTGCAAGAACTGTGCAGACTCCATCTTGCACAGTTCTCTTGATTATGGAGTTGTCAACCCTCCATTTTTCAATTAAACTTTTAGCTCTTCCTTTGGCACCAGCTACACTTCTGCACAAAAATTGCTCTGCTGTGAACTATTAACTACTCTGCATGGGCAAGGAGAAAGAATTCTCCCTGAGCAAAGTTTCAGGGTAGCCACTCAGAGCTGAATGGAAAATAAATAAGCTTTTGTTTAATTTCTTATGTTCTCTGTTTCCCATGGAACTATAATTTGAAGAGATTCCTAGGTAATACACTGGAAGTCAGAAGGATAATAGAGGGATTTTTTTTCTGTGTGTGTTCTTGGATGCGATTTTGCTCATTTAGCAGTAAGGCCTGTCTTTATGCAAATTCTCCTATTGACCTGTATAAAAAGAGGGACCTACGTTCCCTAGGGCCTATGGAAATGATTTAACGTTTTGGTGCCAGATTTCCCAAAGCATCTAAGACTCACATCCTTAGTCTGACATTCATATCAATGGTACTTAGTTAACTAAAGGATCTGGGGAACTGATGCCAGGCAAAATAAATAAACACAAGTTGTTGACATTAGTCAAGCCACCCTGATGGTGATCTCTGTTCTGTCTCCAAGTAGTATTCTTCTTTTCTTTCTGAACAACTACTCTAGCCAGAACAATGTGGTGTTCCCTAAAGAAACTCCCTATTCACTTATATTTAGGCAATACACCATGGAAATATACTGAGTCAATCAGATATACCGAAAGTTATAACAATAGAAGCAAAGTATCAAAAAAATGCTGCATTTTATTGCTACCAAAAGCTTATGGCATACGTTTTTATATGTTGCCTTGGTTGAATCTATTTTGTCCAACAAGATGTGCTAAAGGATGGCTTGTCCCTTGGAAAGCCAGATAAGATACAGATCTCTGCTGAAGTAGAGCATGTTTTTGCTAATTGTGGACTGCCCTCTTTACCTCTTAATTCTTCACTGTATATGGTAATTAGGGGGGAACATCCATAAAATACATTACCTAGAGCTGAGCAAGGCAGAATGTTGTAAGATATATTTGACAGACACATCTATATTACAAACAAGGGCATGCTTGAGTCTGTGATGACTACTGTCCCCTTACCCAAATTCTCACTGTTTTCTATGCAAAATGTCTGAACAAGCATGTGGTATGTCTGTGTCTCAATATGGGCTTGGTCGTGAGCTCTGAGATCAGACTTGATCTGGCTATTGGTGCTATCTACCTTAAATGTCTTCTGGGGAGCAAAGGGATAAATAGAACAATGTTTACTTCTTATTTAAATCCTATGGTTATTTATCCACAGGAAACACACAGCAGTGTTAATACAGCTTGAGAATTTTATCAGGCTGAGTTTGATGTAGCCGAATTACTTATGAATAGATTACACAGGACATGTAGGGTTAGAGCTCCATTAAAATTTTATAGTTAGTTGCCATATCTATTGCCCTATATGGATTACAGTCAAGCTATCCTGGAGCATAAAAAAGGTTCTTAGTCACTTGCTCATTTCTTTCCACCCATGAAACATTAGCTTTATGATTCCTACTGTCAAAGTCAGCAGAAGGACAAAGAGTGACAAAGAGAGCTGAAAACAATTTTTTTTTGTATTTAAAAATCCCTGCATTACCCTTTCCATATGAAATATTATGCACCTTTTGTGACTAGAAATAAAATCTGGATTTTGCATATGTACAGCTTTGATACACATTTTATGAGCTTATACTGTTATATATTGTGATAGTACTTAAGTACATCATCTTATTATCTATTGGCAGTTCTCTGGAGGACTTCATAGAGTCTTTTGCTTTAGCTGTCTTTGTTAATATTGCCTAGTATTTTGTGTAAAATAACTTCAAAACGCCTGAAAAAAATGAATGTTTTTCCAAATGCTCATTAGTGCAGAAAACACACTCACAGGGAATGCAGTGAGGGATTCCTAGTAATTAGATTTTAGACAGTAACTGAAACAGAGCCCATGATGGGTTCATATCCCACTGATATAGGTGGTTTTACAGGGTGAAAATTTCACGTGTTATTATAATATTTCTTGAATTTATTGAAAATAAGCAGGAAGAAGTACAGGTCCTTTTTTACTTGTGGCTGAGGTATATCTTGGAATTATTCTCATAATATGTAAATCTTTTTTCTGGAGAATTTAAAAAGCAGCAGTATATAATCATTTAAATGCTGAGAAATGGAGAATGCAGTGCTCTGCCATGCTGGGAACCAAACCCTTTGTGCTTCATTCATACAGCTGGGAAAATTTCCTCCCAGTGTAACATCAAAGTTACAGTCTAATTGCATTTAATTGACATTTGAGTCTTGTCAGATCAAGTCCTAAGTACCACTAGAGAAGAAAAGAAAAAAAAAGGCATCCAAAATAATGAGGAAAATGATATGAAGATAATTATTTCTTGGAATCTGAAAGTGGTAAATAGTTTGGCCTTTCATTTGGCAGAGCATCTAAGGGCTCTATCCACAAAATGACTTAGTTACTACAGTGAAATACTTGAATGCCACTGCGACCTTCAAAACATTTGCATAGGTGCAGACTAATACTGAAGACTCCTATATACTCTTGATCTTATGTTTCTACTCATGAGGTACCCTAATTTCTAGTATTTCCTCCAAAAGCCATGCATGCAACCACCCACCCAAATCCTCTCAACGCTGGGTTATAGAATACCTAAAGACCAGAGGGATTCTTAGAGTTCCCTATCTACTTCATTTATGAAACTTCAGGGTTTATTTTTCTAATGGTGTTAGACTGCATCAGACTTTAGCTTGAGAGGCAGCATAGTGCCACAGATTACATCTAATGTCCTGTTTGAATCTGAACTTAAGCAGAATGACATAAGATTCTTAGGCAGCTCTCAATTCTTTGGCTATTCTCCTTGCAAAATCTCTTTGTGTGTCTCTCTCAAAACATCATGAAGAAGAAATTGTTTTGAAGAGGATGATAGACAAATCCAATAATCCAACAGCAGCAGGCCCAAGTATTTCACAAACCTGAATGAGCCATCAAACAGTGACCATATTAATAATAATGTTAGAACTTAAATATTGATGCTATTGCCTATTTGTTAGGGCTTATTCAGGCCATATTTTGCATCTTCTCCAATAATCACAATGGCTAAATTTGAGTTCTCTAACTCACAAGCTCTCTAAATGCACCTGTGATTGTTTAAGACACTAAAGATTCCAGCAGCCTGTCCTACTTTTTTTTTTTTTTTAGTGTAACTGGAGGAATAGAAACCTGTGTGAAACAGTTTCCAGCTGTTTCAAATCACAGCCATGAAAGAACAGTAGTTTAAACTAGTATACTGGGTTGTGAACTGCATCATTTGAAAGCTGTTCACATTCTCATGAACTTGCCTTGCAACAAACAGCCTCTTACAGATAATAGTGACTTGTAAAACACTAGATTCGTTATTGCTTCTAAGTCACAGCCATTACTGCTTAAAAAACACACTGAGATTTTTCTGTAGTTACTTACTGTCATGCTTTAGATCATGACAGACTGATCACATGTATGAGTTAATATGCAATAATTGGATCCATGTGAAGGAGTTTGGATGTATATTGTCTCTCTGAAAGACTAATTATTAATGCACATAGCAAAACAAAGGTGGAGAAACATGGTTGCTCTGCTTCCTTTTCTCTTGTTAACAGTGGTTGCCAGAAGAAATAGGGTGTTAAACGTGTGAGGCCAGACTTCATGAACTTGTTCTCATGTATCCCTGGAGGTCTTCTACAGTTAGGGACCCCTGAGGACTGTTACGAGGTAGAGATCATCTTCCAAATCATGTCATTTTTGCTAGTTTATGGACTGCTTAAAGCTGTTGTTTGATGGTATAATGATTTCCTAGAAAAATATTCTTTTGTAAATTTAGTTTTACTGTTTCTACCAGATATAAATATTTTTCATTATTTATGTTTCATTAATTGTGCTCATCTAACAGAAATGTGTATCTTTAACACATACTGAAGGCCAAACCGTTGGCCTCTGCCATTAGGGTAACTGCTGAGTTATGTCTGCTCTGTAGGTCAAGATACTCGCCTCTAAAAATTATGGCTTAAAGACTGTGGCTGACCAATGAAGCCCACAATGGGAGAAAGCTCAGAGGCAAGATGTCCCATGAATTTCAGGAATATTGTAGGATTTGGCTCTTTGATGAGAGCTGTTGCACAAAGAACGGACTTTATCACAGCTTAGAGGGGATCAGAAGATGACTTTTGTTTTAGGTAAGCAGCTGTATTTGTCAAGTGAATCAACTGGTGTAAACTCTTTCTGAGTTTATGAAAAGAATGTGAATGTTTCCCTGAGAGAGCCAGAGCAGCATCGAGGAAGTGTGTGTGTGGCTCAGCCCGACACAGAGCATAAAACCTGAACAAGTATCAAAGAAATTTTGAAGACAGCAATGAGTCTGAGCTGGCTTAAACCTGGGTATTCCTTCCTGATGACAGGGGATGCCTGGCATTATGATGGTGAGCATATTATAAAGACCAATAATGGGGTCATTTCAAATTTTCAAACTTTGTTTGAAATGTTTTATTGTTTTTATTGCATTTTGCAATTCTTGCAACTAACTAGAAATATCTTTGAAAAAAATGGAGTTAAGGCAGCGGTGTGCAAAAGAAAGCAAAGAGTTTAAAAACATTTCAAAAAAAAAAAAAAAGAGGAGGGAAAGCATAGCATAGGTTTAGTAATCTCTTGCTTATGCCAGGTTAAATCAACAGCGTATGTTGATTAAAGATCTCTCTTCCTCCTCCACCTTTTTTGCAACACCTATCAGCAACAGGACCTTCAGCCACAGGACAGATATTTCCAAAATGGGCAACTCAAATTGAACAATTCAAAATTGCTGAGCACAGACTTCCTATTAAAGCCTAGGAATTTCTCATGCATTCAAAATTCATGAAGATTAGAGTATCGTTATGTACTTCCACTTTCTTACACATTTTTTAGCTCAAATAAAATCTGATTTTTGGAAAAATATTTTTAAGTGCCAACACTGATTCTTTCCTCTGTAAATTAGACCATAGAGTCTATACTAGGAAGTATAATAAAACTCTTTTCTCTAATTCAAGAAAAGATGCTCATAAGAGCTTGTTATGCAAGAAAAACAATAGAGGCAGGTTGCTTATAGCTCTGTAAACTCATGCTTCCATTTTCAATTCATCAGTGATTAGAGTTGTGCAGTTACAGTACAAGGAAAGTAAGTATTTTGTGTAGTTGTTTCTGTGCTTTAAAGATATTTCATAGTTTGAATTCTGAATTAAATTATACAAGCTAAGTTCTGAAGTTCTTCATTTTCATAAATCTTACTGGTCCACTTTGTCTAGTTTGATCAAACAATGATTAAAGGTCAAGACCTCATGTGATTTGGAATTTAATATTCCCAATTGCAAGGTTACAAAGATGGGTAAGGGTGAAAAATATCATTTATTTCAGAATGGGAAAGATGACATCACCATCCAAAGAGGAAGAAATCATTCAGAGACACACAAAGAAATATACGGAAAGGGGTAGAAGAAAAAAATCTGTGTTTGCATGTTCATAATGTTCTTCATTAAAGTAATTAGAAAGCTGATGCAAATCTTCCTCATGATGTATGATGTTATTACTTCATTGACTGCCTGACTTCTTGGTTTATGTATGTTACAAGGTCTAATTCTCAAATTTTCTGCCCTTTATGAGAATACAATCAACCTATTCAACCAATATTCTGATTGTCTGAAACTGACTTGCTCGTATAGTTCAAGCAGCTGGGGAAAGACAGACTTCAACAAGAAAAAATAAATGATTTTGTCACTTTGCTCCAAAGCAAAGTGACAGCTTGGAGGAATCTGTCTTAGAGTCTCCTGAGCTTTGTCCAGAGAAGTGTACATGTTTTTTTGTTCGATAAAACATATGACTCATTCCTCCAATCTTTTCCAGGACGTAATTAGATTTAGGAAAAGTCAAGGGCATTAAGAGTGCTGTGGCTTCCATGCCAAAGGAAAGGGAGGGTGCCATAATTTGAAGAACAGCATTTGTTCCACATCAGTAAATCTCCAGAGCTCTTAAAATATTTCTAAATATGTTTTCATTACTTTTGTAGATTCTTCAAAACCGTGCAACTTCTACAGCATGCAGAGGGTGACTGGGAAGACTGCAGTAAGGCCACTCAGAATAAATGCTGAAGATCATTTCAGGAATTCTTTCCATTTCAGAGGTAAGAAGGGAGGGAGAGAGCAGGGAAGGGACTATGGATATTTGGGATACAGGACTGAAAGTTAATGGAGGCAGGGTTGCCTAAGAATCACATGGAAGTATATGTGACAATATGGACCGCATCTAACCTGTCTGCTATGAGTGATCTCACTTATTTCTGGTCCTGATTCTGTCTGTTTTCCTCCCTCGTGATACAACATCTTACTGGTATCATTCACACAAAATGAGTTATTCTGCAGCTGTTGCAGAATGCATTGTAGAATACATATCATACTGCGCTCTAACCTGTTGCTCCATCTATGCCACTATCATCAACTTTATACTATACGGGGAATTATTTTAGTCCATGAGACTTCCTTAATCTATCTGTTACTTTCATAGAATCATAGAATCATTAAGGTTGGAAGGTGCCTTCAGAGATCTAGTCCAACTCCCCTGCACACACAGGGTCACCTAGAGTATGTGGCTCAGGACTGCGTCCAAGCAGGTTTGGAAGATCTCCAGAGAAGGAGACTCCACAGCCTCTCTGGGCAGCCTGTGCCAGGGCTCTGTCACCCTGACTGTCAAGAATTTTTTCCTTAAGTTCCTGTGAAACTTTTGGTGTTTCAGTTTGTGGCTATCACCTCTAGTTCTATCAGTGGCCGCCACTGAGAAGAGATCGTCCCCATCCTCCTCACTCCCTCCCTTGAGGTATTTATACACACTGATTAGATCCCCTTTCAGCCTTCTCTTCTTCAGGCTGAACATGCCCAGCTCTCTCAGCCTCTCCTCATAGGGCAGATGTTCCAGACCTCTGATCATCCTTGGCGGCCCTTGTTGCCTTACTTTGCACAAGAGCTGCATGAAATGGAATGAAGCCAAAGAGATATTTGAAATCCTGGCCTATATTTGGTGTTTTCCTACTGACATGACAGAAAAGCATGTGAATCAGGTTTAAAAGATGTTTTGAAAATTCCTTTTGTGGCTAGGAGTTTCGGATCTGCATCTTTTGTAGGGACCTATGGTTGAAGTGAGCAGTGGAAGGTTAACCTCCTACGAATTGCTTCCCAGGCTTTAGGGAATATATGGGAAAAAGAGATGCTTCCCAGAAATGGGACAGGAAACCCTAATACTCCGTAACATGGGGACTGACCTACTCTGTTACATACACTAGATTCTTCAAAGCTTTAAGGCATAAATAGAAGACAACAGTCCTTAGCTGTGCTGCCAGATCCTGATGTACTCTGAAGGATTAATCTTAGAGATAAAGTAATAAGATAACATAGGTTCAGAAGGGTTAAAGTCAGGCATACTGTTTATATTTCTCTTCATGAACTCAGTGAGTCCACTGTGTGAGAGTATAGATGTGAAAAAATCCTGAGACGTAGAAATGGAAAACAGCTCTGATTTCTCATTAAGGAGAGAGGAGTGGCAATCTAGAAACGGCAGTTCATACGAACTATTGATTCTTCAAAGCACCAAAGACTCATGATGGTCTGTGTGTCCCCATACTGTTTACCAGGGAAAGGAACCTTGTTACAGAAAACATCACTAAAAATAGTACCCACTGGTAAGCATCTAAATGACTCCAGCACAGTGTGTGACTCACATTGTGTATTTTTTAGTGTCAGTGTGTGTGTGTATATGCATATGATTTTGCTTTCAGCTTCCATCATAATGTTTTCCTTTCAGTACCTGTGAAAGGTGGTTGTTAGTCAGGTGTTACGCTGTTAAGAATAGTTTTATAACTGGGTGGTGTCATAATAGCTGCCTAATTTACTTAATAAATTGTTAAATTACTGTTGATATTTTCAGGAGCAGTTCATGTTAGGTCACGTTAGTGTTCAGACCTACAAGCTTCAAAGAAA
Organism: Nothocercus nigrocapillus; assembly: GCA_013398345.1. NCBI lineage: Eukaryota > Metazoa > Chordata > Aves > Tinamiformes > Tinamidae > Nothocercus > Nothocercus nigrocapillus. The sequence continues at coordinate 10,027 of WBNA01000608.1, forward strand.
TACATGAGAGTATGAGTCAACCTTTTACTCTGAAGAAAAATATGAATGCTATAAAATGATAATGGATGAGTGGAAAAACAAGAACAAATAAAGTGCATTTGCTAAAGCAAAAGAGTTAGTAGTTCCAGCTTTCAAGTCAACTTAGGGCAGTGGGTATAACTTGTCAATTGTCTTGGGCGGTAGATCTCCTATTCCTTGGATCCCAGGAGAGGTTAGAGAGGTATTGGGCAACAAACTGCTCAATCTTCTTGGAAGTGTGGCAGTATGGGACGTGTATTGCAGGATTTCTAGGCACTTGTCGACAATTCAGATAAAAACTTTCTACAATGAACAAGTAGAGTGACTATAGATAGTGGATGCTTCTAGTCTCCAGGTTGAGGAGAAAAAAAATATGTGTTTTATAAAGCTGGACATGTGCTCCTGAGTTCTATTTATATCTTAGTCTATTAGACCAAATCCTTTAAAGAATCCAGCCCAAATTCTTCCTCCACATTTTATTTCCAGGCCAGAGTAAGTAATAGGCATCAAGATTTTACCTACGTGGATTATTCTTTTCTGGGAATGTATCTTCACAATAACATTTTACATTTCTATATTTTGAGCCACGTAAAGATTTCAAAGCACTGAAGTCTTTATAAAGCGGGATTTACATATTCATCTTAGCAATAGTCATATTTAAGAAACTTAAAAGAGGACTTGATTAAAATTCCCATAGGTCAGAGGGAACTTAATTAATGAATTTATCAAATTAAGCACAGAAAAACTGAAGATCTAAATAAGATCAAAATAAAGATATAAATATTATCCAAAGATGCAAGTGAGACTACCACATAGAAAATTTATTTTCTCTTTGCAAGGGCAGAGCCATTTTCCTTTCATGACCTTCCAGGATAATGTCTCATGAGCCAAGTTTCCTGAGATCTTTAATTGGTTTCTCTGCAGAAAGCTAATCTAGACTATAATATGACTAACTAGCACACTCACTATGAAAGTGAGCATTTCTTGTACCACAACATCTGATTTAACATAGCAATTTGATACTTGATTTCCAGGACCTGTGAGGGTAAGGTCTTTTTGTGGCAATTTTCCATTCTGACAATGCATTCAATCCATAAATATAAGTACTTTGCAACCTACTGTTATTTAGGCATTTTTTTTCTCTGTTTTACATGCAAGGAAACTGAAGTACTGCTGCTTGCAACAGCAGCAAGACAAGAGAGGTTGATGTCAAACCCTGGATTAGAAATTAGCCCGGGCTTCCAGGATATAGTGTGTCATATACACCAACTCTCCTTAGTTAATTTGATGTAGTCTGTCCTTTCCTCTGCACATTGGTGCTCCATTTGTTGAGAAATGGTGATTTCTGTAATGTAAATGTAAAAATGTGGCCTCTCTTTTTTTAATGTTGTACTACTACTTCACTTTTAACACTGGAGATTCAGGGGCAAGCTGTGGGTCATGGACCCTTTGGCCAGATTTTTTTTAACTAAATCTCTAACGGGCACTCAATCTCAACACCTTTAGCAACCACTTCAAGCAGTTACTGCTCCAAACACATTCTAAACCTTTTCAGTACATTCTAAACATTCATTACATTCTGTACATTTTCTTGTATAGAAAATCTAATCATATGGAAACTTAAAGGTATTACTGTCTTCTCTGTGGATATCTATATGGATATAATAAGGTCAGGTTCAAAATTTTCTAGTCCAAAAGTTCAGGCACCAGCTATTTAATGCTAGTGATGCACAGCTGAGTGGACATGTTTCCACCCAGTCAACGGTAAAACATTGACATAATAAGCCACTTGAATATGCCGGTATTATACAACTAAGATTCCTCTGGAGGAAGTGAAAGACTTTTCTTTGCACAGGGCCAGATTCAAGTACAGTTTGAGAATAGGAATTAGCTAATGTAAATTTAGAATTATCTGATAATAAATTGGGTATTTTTATCTTGCAGACAATGTCTTTATCTCGGTTTGTGTATATTAAACCTTACCTTCAGTTACACACCGGAAGGTAGGTAACTGATGCAAATATGAAGCAAGGATTCCACTGCTTGTTAGAGATTAACACAGGTAATAATATTAAAATAACTTTTTGTGGGCCATGTTTTTGCATGAACAACATAGGAAGATTGATCATGCCAAAAACATTTTATGGCAAGAACTCACAGTGAAGCTAAAAGCTCTTTTTGATTTCCCAGGCAAGCCGGAATGAGTCTGAGCTTCACAGTAGTAAAATGGAAGAGACGTACTTCATTTTATGTCTCTCCCCCAACCCAGGTTCATATCATGGCTGCATCCAAACATTATGTCATGTTGCAGTCACGGCGTGCACATAAGGATCAGGACTGTGGAGCACATCTTGAAGCATGCCTGCTTTCTAGTGTGGTTGAAGTCACTGATGCTGAAGGAAAGCAGGATGTTAGAGTGCTGAGGCAAAGTGCATGTCAGGTAAAAGGTGAAAAGTATTTAAGGGAAGAAATCCATACATGTACATCTCACTTGTAGGTTCCTGTAAGTCATCACTAGGGACTAAGGCTGCCAGCTCAGAAAAATGTTAGCTTCAGTGCAGCAGGAGGCTCAGATTAGGGTAGCTGTCTTTTTCATACCACAAGCAGATCTTTCTCTGTTCAGAACAGTGAGGACATAACCTAACAAAGCACTCAGTGGATTCAATAGCCCATTTGAAACTGCCCTGTTGAGAACCTCTGTTTTATTTTCTTTTCTTAAGGAAACACGTAATCGAAGAACACTATTAAATGCTTTTCTTTCTTTCCTTATATACAGATCATGTCAAAGTTTGCTCCTGTGAGTGTATATATAAGGCTATTTTCAAGAGTATATATGCATGGCCATTTTCAAAGCTGATACATATATACATACACGTGTGTATATATGTATTTATAAACATATGGTTCCTATTCAGTGCAGAAAAGTGAAGAATTTCACTACAAAAAACTACACAGCCATAAAAGCTAAATATACTGTAGGTCAAGAAGGGTCACTGAGTTTAATTCCTTACTACCAAGGACCATGTTACCATGTAAACCCTTTCATAAACTTGACAAGCTTTAAAGAAATTACACACACAGCAAAAAGTGAATAAATCTCAAAAACCAAATACAGGACAATAAAAACTTGACCCAAGAATTCTAATGGAATAATCAGATGAAAGCCTGGTCAGGGCACACAGGCATATTTTTACACACAAGTTCATCTGCATGATCCTGACTAAAAATACTCAGAAATCCATTTCTGAGACAAATATTAGGCAGCTGCTCTGTGCCAAGTTTTCTCAATGGTCAATAGTGGGACACTGCCCAACCCAGTTAAAAACTCATCCTGTCTTGTAAATCTCTCTCTCAATTACAGAAGGATCTTGATGATTATCAGACTTCTTAATACTTAGATGTCTACCATTAAAATTAAATGTATAACTCTGTACCATGTCAAGACCAAACAAGATGATATCCTCGGAAGTTTCATTATTATCCATGTGCTTAGTGGGATTTTGTTGTGATAAGATACATGTTAGCTTTTAAAACATGCATGGGAAGCTACTCTAACTGTAACTACTTGTTAATGATTACTTAAGACTGCTGAAAGTAGCTACAATTAGTAATTTACATTTGAGCTTCGATTCCTCTGTAAGCGATCAACTTTATTTCACCAACTTGGGATCTTTTCATATTTGTAGATAAACAGCTGCATTTGAACCAGAAATGCAATAGCACTGAGAGACTGGTTAAAATTTCAACTTCCATGTTTTTCTTTTTCAATTGCCATGGAAGTAACAATAATTCCACTTTCTAACTGGAAGTGAAAAAACAGTAAGCAGATATCATTGCTCTCTTTGAAGGATTATACTGAAACTGTCCACCTGTTTCATGACTGATGTTCACATTTAGCGTATAATTTTAGAAAACACAAAGAGAGTCAGATTTATTGCCTGGTTGAATGTCTCTTTGAAGAACTACCTTCTACTTCCAGTTCAATAGCCTGATTTGAAGCATGAGCTGAATGCTTCTAAATCTCAAAGTTAGTGCCACTTTTCTATCAGAAATTCAAAATAGACATGTAGCATGTCAGGGAGATATACTGGAAATGCCTAGACACATTCTAGCTCTGCTCTAATGTAGAACATGCAAATTTTTCTGTGGGGTCTGAGGCTCATATTCTGATAGAAAAGCCCAAGTAAGTTTAAAATATTGTAAATATCACCTCTCTAAAGCATAAATGGGAGACTGTACTTATATTGACTTTCAGGATGGTTTCTTGCTTTTATTCTTCTTGGTTATTTTTTCAGAATTTTTTGATTTTTTTGTTCTGTGCTGTGTCTCTACTACCCTTTACTCACTGAATGTTTTCTTCATACTGAAGGGGCTTTGTTTCCTTTCTGTTCACAAAATCCTTCCATTGCCAATGTGTTTTTCATTTGCTCAGTTTGCTCTCTCCTTCCACAATTTGGTATTAGATTTTACTTTATTTTTTTCTTCCCATCTTCTATTTCAGAGTAGGAAGGCTTGCATAGGTAACTAGACTTATTAATGTGGCTATCATTTCACATTTTTAGGAACCTGATGATACATCCAGTGATGTTGTTCTGTCTGTTCAATAAGATAGCTAGTGATAGCTAGATTCCCTAGGCAAGGATTGGTCAATAAACACCACATCCAGTATTTAGGAATTATATTTTCAGTTAAGAAAACTTTTATATTCACCTATTTTTTGTAATTTCTTAATTTTCTCTAATTATTAGGGTCTGAAAAGTTGCATCAGAGAAAGTTTGTCTTTTTAGGGGATTTGTTACATAAATGTTCATAAAAGTTCAGTAAAATTTCAGTAAACCAGTCAGGCAGCAGAGCCATTACTATATGCAGATTCATCAAAATCAATAATTATATATTTTTTTTTGCTACCATGTAAAATTGTCATATTAGAGTGTGAGAGTTGTAATTGTGCACTAGTGTTCTATGTTGCTGTCTTAATAACTAGCATTTTATTTTACATCATGTCTGAAATTGGAAAGTAAGAAACAATGTTGCTTTCAGCCTACATGCTGAAATTGTAAAGTTGGCAATTAATGTAGATGAAGATATTTTTAATTTTCAGCTGAGAAAATTGAACTGTGAGAGAACCATAGATGAGATGGTCCTGGGAAGGCTCCATATTTAGGGATCTCTTCCCAGAGCTACGTCCATATCCCCAAACATCAGATTTTCTTTCTGAACAACATTTTTACAGAGAGAAAGGAAGGAATGCCTGGGGGAATGAATTCTCACCTTAATTAAGCCAAAGTCCTAACTGAGAGAAGACTCTTGTTAGGGTTACTGTTGGAAGGTGGTACTATAACTGACTTAGGCTTAACCTCTAACTCTCACTTTCTGACTCTCATATAAACTGCAGCTTCCACAAAATTATATGTTCCTTGCTCTTCCCACTTCCCATTCCTACTGCAATAGTTCTTACTATCAGCTCAGAAAATCAGAATGTAACAAATCAATATTTTTTGAGTGCCTTGTATCATAACCCAGCAGCATTTCATAGCATCTCTTGCTTACAGAGAAGGTACATTTGCTGGTGTCATGAAAGTAATTCACCACAGTGTTACCTGAGATTGTCATTGAAGGCTAATTGGAGCTAATTGGACCTACTAGGAAAAATTAAATTTAGTATTGTTGTTCTCATTCTAAATGTGATCAAATTGACTTGCAAAAGAAATAGAAGTATTTAGCACCTGCTGTTCTTTGTCAATGTTAAACGCATTAATATAACACCTGAGATAAATATAGTACATTGAATAGTAAGAGAAAGTAAAAAAAATCTTTTCTTCCCTCTCACCCTCTCCTACATAATTTACACATACTGAGTAGGTTCAAGTCATCTTCAATTTTTTTTTACATATTATAGTAGTACTAACTGTATAGTATATAGAGACAAGCTAGAATTTTGGGTATTTAAATCCAAACTCTGATATGAATGCCTTGCCATGCAAATCAAAATAATCTAAAATCTGAAGAACAGGAAAAAAGGAATCCATTTTAAATTTTAAGGACAAAGACCCTATCTACATTCAAGTAATTGAAATATTTTTTTGAAAACACTGGAGAAGTATTTTGATATTCCAGAATATTTCACCCAAACTTAAGCAAAATCAGTCAATCAAACAGTCTCTTTAAGCGTTTGCTGCCAAATCTTTTTGTTTGAACAGAATCCCATTTTTCTTTCTGTATGTGGTGGAATAATCTTACTTAAAACAGTAATTCTCAGATGATGTTGTAAAACGTGCTTCAGCTCCCCACACTGGTCTCATCTGCTGCAAAGGAAGCGGCACCCAACACGTACCTTCTTTGTGCCCTGTAATGGATGTCTGTCCTTTGTTCTGGTGCCTGCTGAACTGCTGGGGAAAGCAGTTTCTCTCTGCTAAGTCTGCTATATCTTTTCCACATAAAGATAATAGGTCAGTTGTTTCAAAGACAAATTGTTGATAGCAAGTGAGAGAGAGATTGACTTGGGAAGGCAGTAAAGGATTTTACCCTGCCTAGACTTTTTCCCTGTCAAAAGTCAAACCCTTGGTACTAAACCACTTTTCAAAAGACTATTCAACAGCTAAAAGAACTGTAACAAATGCTGTTTGTCTGGTATTCCTAAATAAGTGTCTGTGGGGATACATAATGGAAAGGAAAGTTCGGTCACAACTATCAGCAGAGCAGTTATGTGTAAAGTAGCTTGCTGGTGTGAAATTTTGTTACTATCTTAATTGAATTCACTTACAAAAATCCTCATGTGAGAAGGAAGTCAGGCAGATATAGACTGAACACATATGTCCCCCACACCTTAATGCCATTCATCTTTTCACACAAAGGTACATCTATTATCCTGATTGACCCTGATGCTAGGAGGAAATAAAAAGCCCACTTACCTGCCCACTAAGTTTCTCACAGATGCCCTTACAACTCCCATTCCTCTGGAATTCTTTTAAAAGAAAGCAGCTGTCTTCTTACATTCATCAGGCTGCTGAAATTCTCTGAGTTCATAGGGTTTAGACTCATATAGTTCTGTAGTCAGGCTGCCCTGAGATACCAGGATCAGGCCAACCTGCCAAACCTGCAGCATTTTTATAATCATACCAACATATGCTTCAATGTGTTACGGGTCACACTGAGTTTTGTTTGATTTCTGGTCATGATTATAGAATTAGGCTGCCCTTCATGGTTTATGGTGCCATAAACAGCCAGGCCATTCTGTGATTTTTGCTATCTCAGTTTAATAAGAGACATGTCATCTAACTCATCCTCATAACCTTTTAGGGTGGCATGCTTTCTATGTCCATGACCTCATTTGGCTGGGTAGCCTGATTCATTTTATTTTCTTGTTTGGTTTGGTTTGTCTGTGTTTATTTGTTTGTTTGTTTGTTTGCTTGCTTTTTTTTAAAAAAAATATTTTGGTCAAATTTTCATCCAGGGATAGCAAGATCCTGCAAGGATAATGTTGTTGGTATGAAGGAAGCCTGTATTACAGACTTAAGAAGCAAAGGCAAATGATTCCTTTTCAATCCCTTTGCTGCTATGCTTTTGGTTTTATTACTCACAGAGGAGAAAAAGAATAGGTCAGGATAGCTGTAAGGCTTGGGTCCTGTTCTCCATAACTAGATTTTAAGCAAATCCATGAGGCCTTGTGACTTTAGAGAGAAGTTTGTGCCTGGAACCTAAAGCAAAAATGCATCAAAGAAGACTTTTCCATTTGTTCCCCCTCCACTATCATTCTTCTGTCTTCTGAAAGCAAGGACAAAATATATCTAAAGGAGAAAGAAAGGAAAAAGAGAAGAGGCAAAAGCAATCCCTGACAACTTTAACTTTTTGGCACTATTCTTAAAACTATTTCTCTGCTGTTTCTCTTAAAAAACAAAATGTTATTTGAAACTTATACTGGAAGCCCCATGCAGACAAGATTTCACTGAACACATTAGACTTCATATAGTTTTGAGACAAAGCCCTTTCTCATTAGATCAGGAATTAATATGGAGAAGTGGGTGTTTGCTTTCTCTCATTCAGCAAATCTCCATAAGGTTTTATCCATCTCTGGAACTCTGCCAAGTTGTTTGCTTTAGCCAAATGCTGCAGCTGTCTGTTGCTCTTCTGCACTGACCTTTTCTGCAGACCCATCTGTTTTCCACTCACGTTGTCCTAGCCCAAATAGAACAAAAGGAGAAAGAGTGTCATTTCCGGAAACACATTAGAGGGAGAAAGGGATGGGTGCTGAGTTCAGCTGAGAGGAAGAGGAGGGCACAGGACAAAGGTGATGTTCCTGCCTGAGGACCATGGGCTGCTCCTCAGGCTTTGGAACTCCCTTTTGCAGAACTTGTAGTGTGAGAGAACTCAGGCTAGGTGCTTGGATGAAATCAAAGCACTGCAGCAAAAAAAGATATGTCCAAGACTTCCTTTTCCCTTCTGCCTTTTGCTTCAGTTACTTTTTTTTTTTTTTTTTTTTNTTTTTTTTTTTTTTTTTTTTTGGCTGTTGTGGCCACTTATTTTTTACCTGTTTTCTGCAGTGAGCTTAGATGCAGGAAATAGTACCTGTGACTTGGCAGCTTGCAGCTTGGGAGCACGTTCTTTCACATATTGTTGGGTGTTAGGAAGTCACCAAAGATGTCTTCCTCAATATTCCAAAGATGCTGAGGGCAAACTAAAAGGCGCTCAAGCGTAATAAGTCATCTAATCGGGCAATGGGGCCTTCACCAGTTCCAAGATGGTGGACAGAATACAATAGAGATCATAGGAAACCTTTACCATCAGTAATACCCTGTTGTCCTGAGGGAGCCGTACACTGCCCTTTGGTACATTTCCAAATGCTTCCATGCACCAGTACAGGTTGGGGGTTGGCCTGCTGGAAAGCACCTCTGTGGAGAAGAACCTGAGATTTCTTATGGACAACAAGTTAAACATGAGGCAGCAAAGTTTTGATTAAACCTATTAAAATTTTAATAGCATAAACCTACCATATAGTCTTTGATGTTCCTTCCTAAGCTCAAGCTCTAACACAGAAGAGAAAAATCTACTAGAATCATTCCATCACCAATGCAGTTGCACTGATTTAAATGATACCCAGCTCCCTCCTCCTCCTCCCATACACATGTATTTAACCAACTGCCTCATATACATCATGGGTAGGTTTGATACTGATACTGACATTTAGAAGACCTTTGGCATCTTGCTCACATGTCACTGGTCACGTTCTCTGACATAACATTGATCTGATTGGCTGCTACAGTATAGCAATATCTAGATTATACTATGTTCAGACATTAAAAAAGAATTAACTGTGTTTGTTGTAAGGAAATTTGCACTGTCCAAATGTAACGTAATGCTAAATTTTAACTGCAGTGCGTGGCCTTGAATAACTTGCTTTACTTTTCCCTATTTTCATCCTCACAGTTTTGAGGGTAGAGTTTTCCTTTTGGCTGATTCAAACTTTCAAGGAAGTCAGGTTGATTAAAAGTTTTGATTGTATCATATATGATAACTGATACTGTAAATCTTTGATCTTCCGAAGTCTGTTATTTCTTTAAATAGGTATTTGGCATTAGATTTTGGCCTAGCTTTTTTTTTCTCCAGTACCTGGATTTGTGTTGCAGTTGAGGCCATGCCATGAGTGGTGAATTCATATTTCATGCTACGCTACCTATCAGGAACCGGAATTTCATGTAGAACTGTCTGGCACATTCTTATACATGATTATATAGATAATATGACAAGGAATGTAGCTCTGCTAATAGAGTTTTAGCAAAGGACTATGTTTTTAAGAGTCATCTTTTTCTAACAGGTTTATTTAAAGGCTTATTATGCAACATAAACAGTCGAGAGCTGCTGCATTTTTATGGGTTAAATACGGTTCTCAGTGACACTCTCTAACCCCATTGACCTTGGTTAGCCTGTTCAAGTATATTTGAGAAGAACGTTTGGACCTTTGAGCAATATTCACCCTCATCCTATTTTCTCATGAGGCTGCACAAATGTCTGACCCTTCATCGTTGTTTGAAATCCAGTTTGATTTTCTTTTAAAATTTTGTCAAGTAAACAGAAATCCATAATAATTATAGCAAACTGAAACAAATGTGGAAAAAAATCTATTTAAACACTGTTTTGGGTTCTATTGGACATAATTGATGTCTCTAGCCATACTACTCTTTAAGAAAAGCCGAGGGAGAGTTTTATGAGTCCTATAGAAATGAGCTTTCTATATCAAATAGCAGTGTGAGGAACTGAGTATTCTTTACCCTTGATTCAGAGTAGGAAGACATTGAGAACAGTTGAATATGGAACATCATGTGGATGTCTAGTCAGAACCATTTTCTGAGGATTTGATTTAAATAGATCTCTGAATCATTTAGTGTATGATTTTAAATTCAATGCTGCTGCAAAGAAGTGAATAACTGGGTTACACAGTAAGGTACTGCTTTCCTTTTCTTTTAAATATTGTGTATGATAGTTCTGTTTACTCGTACCTTAGTCAAAAAAAACTAAATTATTCTTTTGTTGTTGTTGTTGTTATAAACTAGTTGTGACAGATTTTGAGAAATCTGATGTACCTCAGCACAGTCAAGAGGTCCTGTGAAGGGATACCGCAGACATCCACAAAGATATCTCCTCATTTGGAAAGCTCCCCCTGGTTCTTGCAGTGACATTCCACCAATTTTGTTATAGAATAAGTCTTTGGCCAAAAGAAAGATAAAGCTGAGTCATAATTTGGGAGTATTAGATCTCAATCTTAACCTAAACTAAGGTTTATTCTTAAAAAAGAAGGAGCTCTCATATGTCAATAACCCCTTGTCTCAGTCAAATATCTGAAGCGTGATACGGTTTTCCCTGATAGTTATTTAGACATTTGACATTAATCCATAGATATTTTGTTCCCTCGCTCATGTATTAAAAGTTCAACATGCAAGTGCTTCTAAAACCTCCATCTTCTAGTGCAAAATCTAGGATTTAAAGTTACAGAGACTGATACTTTGTGATGTCCTACAATTTATATTCCTTCCATTTCTCAACAAAATCAACACCTAATACTTTAAAAACTGAGATATATTGGAAATTAAATGTTTTTCCAGGGAAGAAGAAATTCTGATGTCCAGAGTTACTGAACCTGGAATATATAGAGCACTAAATGCTATACTGTCAGCTTAGCAGTCTTGCATTTTGGAAAAGAGCTCTGCTCTAATAAGGAAAGGACTTGTATTTTTCTAGGAAATTTCCGTGTTTCCATGATGACCATAGTGAAAAGGTGTTAATGACATATTGGTATTGTTCCTTAAAATTGTTTTTATGGAATAGATTTGAAATGATAAACAAGTGTTACAGAGGTTTAAAACTAGGCCCTTGTCTGTGGTGTTGAAAGCCAAAGAGATAAACATTTTCTCTAGAACTTCACCAAGACGTCTCATGACTACACCTGGGCCCCCTGTGGCAGGACAGCCTAGAGGCAGGCATTTTCTTTTCACTTTATGATTCACTTTGTGAAGCTTGCAGCATTTTTTCCCTCTTCACATTCATGTTTCCTCATCAGTATAGCGTAAAAATAACAGACATTGTTTTAAGAGATGGAGGTACTCAGATGTAAACAGCAACATGAACATGAAATATGTAATTTTATACTTCAAGTCAGGCTAGAAATTCTGTGATGATAGTTTGCAGACAGTTAGTCTGACTTGCACTGAGATTTCATGAATGTAACTTGTTTTCAGCACTGGCTCAGCTTTTTTTTCCTCCAGTTCCTATATGAAGACCACTCTCCTTGGAATACAGAATAATGGAAGCAGCTGGAGTGGAAAGAGAGAAAAGCATATTGGTGTCCTGGCATAAATATACCCACACAGCTAATCCATTAGGAAAGTAAATGACATTCATGTAAAAGTGTGGGATAGTGATTAGTTTCAGTTATTTCTCTGATTGTCTGAAAATCTAAGCTCATATGTTTTTTTCTTTTCTTTTTTTCTTTCCCACTTTTTTCAGGGATTTGGGGCATGTCAAGGTTTTTCTTCATAGAGTAAATTTTCCCCCCCTAAAAGATGGATCTCTCATCACTTCTCAGCATAGACTGTCTCCAGGTATTTATTCTGCAAAACTCAGTGCAGTAACAAGATGAGCTTTAAGTATATCAGAAAGATATTTTTGTTGTTTTTATCAATGTCTCTTTCACCCATACAGTGTAAGAACACTTTCCCCTGTATCCTGGCCAAACTCCAGTAGCGCAGTTGGATTTAGAGGAAACTGGAGTAAGGGAAATTAGCACACCTGTTCTTATCAATGGCTTTTCTAGTCCAGCATACCATCTTCACTGATACCCTTGCTAAATGGTTCTGAAGAATACACAAGAGTGCTAACAATTAATACTTTGGGGTATAATCTTTCATTTGGAAGCAAAAGGCACATTTTAGTGCTCCAATTTGATTATTTTCAATAATACATTTAAAATAGTGGGCTGGCAATGCTGGTTTCTCCATAGGTGGAGATGGTGATCATGAAAAAAGAAATTAAAGAATATCCGTCTTGGTACTTGCCTCTTCTGGAGCTGAAAGAATGAAGTAAGTGTTTATCCATGCAGAGAATTTGGCCTGGTGGCCAAAAGATATATAACAATATAAATAAAATAATAGTCACTGATTGTCTGCTCTGCACTTATCCCTGAAACACTCCTGGTAATGTAGTAGTACCACAGAATAAATTTTTTAAACACTGGGTGCACTATTTATTTATTTAATATTTATTTATTCCGGTAAATGTCTGTGTTTTTCTGCAGCGGACTGTTTACTAGGAGCATTGTAAAATAGCTATTACATAAGAATTTACTGGGCTAGTATCTCTAATCACATTCCTTGTACGGAAATGTCCTAAATTATATATAGATAGGTTTGGAGAAGCATATGCCATGTGGGGGAAAGATTTTGCTTTAGTTTGCTTAATTTTATGAGGAATGAGTCACTACATCATGTTCAGAGTGATGAGTAGAAAAGTATTAATACAACAAGAGCTCAGGTATTTTGATCTGAAACAGATCTACAGAAATGACTTTAGGGGTTGTT